>VWPU01010362.1:0-137556 GCA_013398955.1 Callaeas wilsoni
GCTCGCTCGCTCGCTCGCTCGGTGTGTCCGGCCCGCCCGCCGCCGCCGCTGGGCCGCGCAGGCGGCTCCTCCTCAGCGTCCCTCGGCCGCCGCCGCCTCCTGGGGGCCGCCGTGCGGCTCAGCAGCCAAGCGCCGGCGCTGGGCAGGCGGGGGCCGATGTGGCCGCGCTGCGATGCCCCCGCCTCGGCCGCCCTTTCCGCCGGCTCGGCTTGGCACCCGGGGGCAGTGGCGGGGCTGTTTGCCCGCAGCCTTTCCGTCAGGGCCGGGGGGAGGAAGGCACCCTCTGCGCCGCGGTGATCCCCAGAGGAGCCGTCCCGGCCGGTCCCAGGGGCGATGGGGGCGGACGGACCTCGCCCACCCCCTGTACCCTCAAGGGCTTCGCTTTGTAGTGAGAGTTTGGCCTCAAATTCTCGCTCGCGTGGGGGAGACAGCCCGCAGGAAAGCGTTATGTGCCCCTCGGGTGCCTTTGAATGGAAATTTCAAAGCAACTATACAGCAAGGAAAGCAATTTTTTCCTCGGCCAGGCTCCCTCCGCAGCTGTCAGGGCGGTGTGCGTCCTCCCTGACCTGTTTCAGCCGGGCCTTAGTGTACAGCAGTTAGCAGCTGCTGTAAAAAGCACCAAGGAGCTGCTCAAGATCCGTAGCATTCCTGTTGGGCACTTTATGACCATCTCATAAAAACTACCTGTGACCCCACTTGACTTCCAGCCTGCAGGAGAGATGAGATGGGAGGCTAAAACAAAGAGAATATGAAAATACAGTGGCAGTGATCATGCAAGGTACTGCACCATTCAAAAAGTGCACCTTCTCGTTGGTATATGTATAGTGGTTGGCCTGGAATCAGGAGACCTTTTCCTTCTGTAGAGGGAAATACACTGTGTAATTGTCAGGGATGCCAGGGGGAGCCCTAGGAGGCAGGTAGGCTGTACGGAAACTGCATAGAACTCTACATCTGTATTTCCTTGCCCATAGAATTTCAAGCTTTTTTTTTGCTATTGGTATAGTTTCTCAGTGAGAGCTTTATTAAAAGAAAAAAATATGTTCACAGGTTTGGTTGGGTTTTTTACATCGGAAGAAATTTTCCTAGTTGGACCTGAGAAATAGTTTCCATGGAGAGTGAGGATGAGGAAATAAGAGGAAGCTGGCTGTTCATTTGCCATCTCTTTTTGAGTGGTTAACTGATTAACTTCAGAAGTTTTCAAACTCATTTGCTTCTGTTTTTAGCTTTTTCAGAATTCAGTTAAATACATTTCCAACTTCCTACTCTCTGTAACAGCAGTACCTAAAGAGAAACCTTTGTGTGTGGCCCACAAATGACCTTTTAGGACATTACCTTTAAGCTGAAGTATTGTATTTAGCATCAGCTTTGCTGTGTGGTCTCTCAACAGACTGGCATTTCATCCACTTTACAAGCAAAACTCCCTGAAGCTGACTTCATTTCTGTACTTTGAGATTCTGTTCTTCCAACTTCTCACCAACAGTCTTTCCAACATGGCATGTTTTGATCCAGTCCTCTAGTGAACATCTTCTAAAAAGGGGAGAGGTATGAAACCCGGAGACCCCTCACTGTCTCCTTTAGGGATCCCCAACAGATAGGTATGTGAAGCACTCTCTGTCCTTTCTCCAGATGCTGCTGTGAAATACAATAAACTTGTGGCTTTACCATGAGCTCAAGTCTGTGTCGTTCTTTACCTGTGGTCAGCACAACTGCCAGAAAAGTTTAATGTGCAGCTGCTACCCAGTGTGCTTTAGCAGAGCTCTGCTTGCCATCTGGGGAATGAAGAACACAGTCATGATTTGTTCAGCCTCTCTGTGTGCTTAAAGCCTCCAGTTTACAGTTTTCCACTGTGAGGTACTTCTGAAAATAAGTCTTACTTGACGAGTTTGAGGGATGAAAGAAATATTACCGTTTCTTTCAGTGTGAGAGAATATTCTGAGAAAAAATATTTTTATGGGATCTTTCCAATACTATTTGCAATTAATTGCTGTTAATTCTTGTCTTAGCAAAGGCATTCTTAGGAATCGCTTTGGATTGCAAGTAAACATATTTCTTCTTAGCAGTAAGCTTTATTATTTCTTAACACAGAGAGCCAAATACCCACAAATTGCTAATGAAACCACCTAAAATTTCCCAAACTTCTGAAATTAGTTACTTTTCTGCTACCTAGCTGTGTCCTAGTTAATTAGGACAGGATGTTTGCTTAGCATTAGACATAAAAGAAATCTCAGTGGCTTCAGTGGGGCTGTTTACATATCTAAGCATTTGGTAGTTCTGAAGTGTAGTGCTCTGTGTGGAGCTTATCTGCTTTCAAACACAGTTTACTCATTATTCACTTTGTACTAAAGCCTCAATGTATGCTACAATAAATATCTCCACCTCAGAAAAAAACAATCAGTAAAAGAAGAAAATCCCTTACCCAGCACATAAGTGACTTCTGTCTACAGATTTGTACCAGGTGCATATTTTTGCAGTTAGCTGGTCTGCAGTGGTTCCCAGGAACTCAGAGTTCACAGAGAAGTGATCTTTTGCAGAACCTCATCAAATGAAAAGCTCCTGCCAACAGTGCTATGCAGATTTTTTAAATTAAAGATGGACTTTGAGAAGGGACGTGGAGAACATTTGCTGAATACTGTTCTCTGCTCAGCAAGGCCTGCCTGTAGCTTCAAGCTCACAGGATGTCAGTGACCTTGTATGTTCTGACTTATGCAAACTTGGTGGGGAATGATAAAGAAAAAGTGTTCTTCAGATAACCTTCAAACTGAAAACCATCTGGAGAAAGAACTATGTTCTGTGTTTGTAAGCTACCGTCCTCAGGAGCTCCTTGAGGTGGTGCACCTTGGATTTGTCCCTGCTGGGAGGCTGTGTCCCTAGCAGCACCTGGGTGACGCACTGCAGTGACTGAGGTGGCCCTGAGGTGTTTACCACAGCTGTGAGGGCATTTTGAGCAACAATTATCACTAGTGGCAACACCTTTGCAAATGGAGCAGGCTGTCAAATACATGTTTTTGCAAAGTCTTTGCAGGAGGCATACAGAGAGTACACTGTCCTAGGTCTTTATTTTCAAAGGTGTTTTATAAAGTAAGCAGTGATTGAATTTTTTCTTGGTTGAAAGCCTAACAATGTGGTGTGCACGATAACATCGGTTCCACACTAAATGCTTTTAGCTCAAGACTTCTAACTACATTAATCGGGAAAGCCTAACAATGGCTAGGGAGCAATTACAAAAATATTTCAACTATTTCTTATTCCTTTTAATTATCATGTTTACCTTAGTCACCTGATACACACCTCTTGTTTTAAAAAGGGGTAGAGATTTTTCACATTTTCAAAGCCTTAAAATTAACTGTACAAGCAATTACTTGGTTTATGAATTGAAAAGAGAATTACTATATTCTTCATCTTCAGAAGTCGTATCTGCACATCTTCACCCACTTCTTCCCAAGAGGTTCTTTGGGCATCACGTTTCCTCTCAGCTGAGCAGCAGTTTCTCTTTCAGAGTTGTGATAACACCATTTCTTCAATGTTTCTGAGAAGTTTGCAAGATAGCAATATAAAATATTGCTTCTTCCTATCTTCTGTCTCCTTCTCTCCCCCAGATTTGGACAGAAAATGATAGGAGCTGCCACATGCATGAAACCTGGTGTTATCTGCACAGAGCAGGAAGGGAGCAGCTGCTAAATCCCATTTGTTTGCTCTGTTCAGCAATGTCCATTGGCATCTCTTGCAAATAGATCTGAAAAACAGATTTAACAAAATGTGTTCTGAGGAAAAAAAGCCCGAATATTTTCCTTTCTTTTATGTTGGGAGCTTTTGGACACAAAGGACATGAAATCTTGAATCATATGGCATTTGCAGAAAAGCACGATTTTACCTCATTTACCCAGGACTGTACGTGGCAGTTTAAAATGATGCTCAAGAGATTACAGACACAATTTCCAATCTTACTCTGCACCTGGTGCTGGAAGATCACTATCAAAACAGTAAGGCAGCCAGTCCTGAAATACTGTTGGATTTTAGGTCCAGACTTTCCTAGCTCATAAAAGCTGCTTTAGAAAATTGCACCCAAAATTGCACCCAAATTCCTGTGACTTTTCAATCTCTGAATTTCTCTCTGAATAAGCACTTCTGAGAAAAACTGTGCTTCATGCATTTGCTTTTGACTTAAGGATTTTATCTTCTTAGAGCTGATAATTCAATACCATTATTATCTGAACTGTGGCATATAATGTGGGCCCTTTTCAAGGTAAGTTCTGATTTTATATAGTTACATTTCTAATAAACACACAGCCAAGACTGGTTTTGTGCCGTGTATGAATATGCTGTTTTCTTTACACTGTGGGAAAAGTGCAATGCCATGCTATGCTAAATTCTGTACTCTCAGGGCGTTGGGGTGTTTTTAACACATCTTTGTGAAGCCAACAGTTTGAAGTCATGGTGGACTCCTTGGACTCAATTTTCTGTTAAAAAATCCATAAAAACAGCTGCTGGCCATTGAAGATGTGAAAAAGCTACCCTAAAAAAACCCAACAAAACAAAGCAAAGCAAAGCAAAACAAAACATACCAAAACAAAAAGCCCAAAACCAAACCAAAAAACAAAAACAAAAGCAAATCTCCTCCCCCAGACAAACAAACAAACAAACAAAACCCACCAAAAAAACCCAAAAACAAACAAAAAAACAAACCCAAAAAACCCACCAAACCTCAAACCAAAAAATAAACCAAAAAAACAAAAAAACCAAAAACCAAACCAAAACCGAGAAAACCTAAAAGAAAAAGAGAAAAAGAAAGTGTGGATATTCCAGAGACAAGATGTTGTTGCAATGCGCTTTCGGACATGGTCCATTTTTTAAAAGCACTTTTTTTTTTTTTCGTTTTCTTTCGTGAAGCTGATTGCAAAGGTCATGTTTTGGTGCAACTTTGACCACACTTGAGGGAGAGGGAGATGTGTGGATTAAACACCTAGTGCAGATCCTTATGGATGAGCACCATGGCTGCAACAGGTAAGAGCTTGCTTGGTCATGATGATCTGTTTTTTCTTTAGATAATAGTAGGTGAACCAGGTTTCTTCTCCCTATTTTCCTTAACTGTAACCAATGTTTTGAGCAATTCTGGTGTTATTTTTATCACTTTTTAGCAGAATAATCAGTGATAGAAGTATGTAATTTTTAGCAGTATAAGCTTTGAAAGAAATAATACAAAAAATCATGCTTTCTTGTACAAGGGATGAAACATTTCTCAAAGTGCCTCACACTAATATAATTCTTACTTTTTGCATTCCCTTTTGAGCTGTGCACTGTTTGGTATTATACATGATTACATCTGAGATAGGATACTTGTACGCGCATATATGTCATGCACTTTAGATGGTTTGCATTTGGATTTTTTGTTCATACTTTATATTCATTTGTGTTTCAATGAAAGGACTGCTGGGATCAATAGGTTTTGAACTCAGCTTTCTTGAAAAATAAAATGCAGTTTAGTAAAAAGTACACTTTAAAAGGGATAAATGTTTCTATTTTTCTTCTTGCTCGCTTTAGTAAAAGTGACATACCATTAGCATTATTGATTCTTACCACTACTGACCCTTTCCATCTGGAGTGCTGACTGCCTGTGGCTTATTTCCATTTTTCCTGTTGTAGTGGAAGTGGCTGTGCCAGCTGTTATGCCCTCACATCTCAGGGGACTGCAGTCTCAACAAGCAAAGCAACAGGAGTGTGATCCACTACGTATTCACCTAAATGTACAAGTACATAAATGATGAGGTCCTGTCAACTTTAATAGGATTTTGCTTCTTAAGATTGCACGCAAATTGTCTTCCAACACACAAGATAGCTGCTTGTGCTAAAGATGTAATTGATTATTCTCTGCTGACATGTTTAGATGACGGTCCAGCTGTTTGTCCTCACTGAGTAGCTCACTGAGAAGAAAGCTGCAGAAGGCTGCAGGACAAACGTGGTCTGAGCCCTCCTGCGCTGGTCTCTGAGTTTCTTTGGAGGGGAGCAGTGGCACACTATGAGTCTGCCAGTGTAGCACCAGGCTGCAGTTTTTTGAGACAGCTTAATGAAATTAGGATCAAATCTATGGAAATATATCTATGGGCATTTATATCAAAATTCAAAGGACAGTCAGTATCAAGCCTTTGTAAGGCATGCTTTGCTCTGCATTGTGACAGTGAGAACGCAGAGCTGCAGACCCTGTGGATAAATGCTCTGTCGTGAGTGTATGCTTTTAAATGTAAATAAACTAACTTAAGTGCTCTCTTTATAAAAACAAGAATTATCATTTTACCTGACCAGCATGGATTTCTACTGTGTTGTATCCCTGGTTTACTGTTCACTCCCCAGTGTGCACAGCATTCACTCACTTTTTCCCCATGACACAGACAGATGTTTTGGAGCAATACAATTCTGACTTTTCAAACAGTTTTTGATTTTCCATTTCTAACAGTTTATTACTCCATTACTTTTTTTTTCTGTTTTCATCATGGAAATTTTGGGGATTTCAGGGTCTCTAGTTGGCTGTATTTCCATATACAAGGATTTCAGTCCTGTAGCATTTGTATTATGAGATCACCAAAACACTAAAACAGGCCTTAGTGTTCTTTATGCCTCGAATCTTATTTTGAGCCACTGATCCCTTTAGAAATAATTGACAGTGAAATTATTTCACAAGAAGAAGCTGCTGATCTGCAGCCCCCCCTGCATTCATAAACCCATCTTTAATGAACACAGGTCAAGGTGATGAGAAATGCTTTAAAGCAAATGCAAAGCAATGTAAATTTCCACTAGCTGTTTTCTGTAGTAGGGTTAGGGTGTCCTGCAGCTAGAGAAAGAGTTATGAAGCCTCTTTCTAGTGCGTATATATTTCTCACTTGTGTCAACCCATGTTAGATCTCCAGTGCATAATCTGTCTTCTAGCCCAGACAAGCCCAAGTGGGGATAAAATAAAGGGAGAAAGTAGAACCTTTCATGAATTTCATTATACTATAACTAGATGTAGTCCTTTTATAAGTTTATCCTGTCTTGAGAGAGGATCTTGGAATCTTAAGGTCCATTTAACCTTACTTTTTGTGATTTGTTTCTGCACATTGTAGCAAATAAAGATCATGCTATCCTAGTACAGAGATAATAATGTACAAGAGAAGAAAAAGGAAAGCCTATGGCTAGATGGCCTACAAAAGAGGCTTTGTAGGCTGCATACCTTGCATTGCTGCCGCTGAGCAAATTATGTGACTGTGGGCAGGTCAGAAAATTTCAAGTATCTATGGGGTTTTTTGTAATCACTGCCTCATATTAGGTTTTGAAAAAAAGCATTTTTCTTTGGTTGCAGGGTACAAGATCATTCATTAGTAGGAGTATTAAATAGTTGGCAGTTCCAAGATATTTTATAGAATTAAGTATGCAAACCTTTTTAAAAAATCCAATATTGCTAGCAAAACCAATAAGTCTACTCAAGCATTTAATTTATTACCAGTGTTAAAATAAAAATTATACCTTAGAGATTTTAGAGCTTCACTTCTTTCTGCATGTGAGATGTTCATACTAGCTGACACTTCTTCAAATTATCAGAAACAGCCCTAGGGATAGCTCTAGCTACCTAGGAAAGGCAGATGTCAAAAACCCTACAAATAATTCCTGGAAATCTGACTCTTATATTGAGATTAAAGAGAGAAGACAGAGGGGAGCAAATTCTGCTTCTCCCTTTACCAGAGTACAGATTTTCTTATTGTTTTCATAGAGGGTAAAATTTGGAGCTTGCTTTGATGAGGAACTCTAAACACATTCTGTAAATTGAGAGTTCCCCTTTAAGTTTACAGAATATTCTTGTTCCAACTGTTTAAACTGAAGGGGAACATAGCAAACGCAGCACCACTCAGTCATGTGTCCTCTTTGTGGTTAGTCACACAAAGCCAATTTTTTCAGATGCTAAGCTCTGCTCTTTTTTTTATGAAAAAGACTGAACACAGCTGCTCTTGACATCAAAAACAGGCACTGAACAAATAAAAATCACTATGCTATGGAAGTAACAGCTGAGATTTAGAAATTACTGCAGTGACCTTACCTAAGCGATGCTGATGACAAGACCTGTGATATGATGAAGTGCCTTTTCTCATTTTCTTGAACCCAACCTGTGCATTTTTCAGCATATCACATTATTCAGTTTGTCTCTGGTGATGTGTTTACCCAAAAGGTGTTATTTATCAGGAGGTTGCTGGTGTTTCCTGTCATTGCCATGTCAGTCCAAGGTGTTTAGAAGAATAAAAAACTGCTGATACAGACAATGTCACAAAATTAAATTAAAGTTAAATTGAAAAGATACTCCTTAAAGTTATGATAACGAATGGAAGAGGAAATGTGACATGACATTTAAAAAACCCCAAACGAACATAAAACCCCTTAAACACTGCAGTGAGTAATGAAACCTAATATTTTTAGTTCTCTTTTGTGAATCTTCTATTTCCAAGCTTTTGTTTTCCACCATAAACATGGAGGATCCACCCCGCATCTGTGTGAGGTAGGACTGGTGGCAGTCTCTGGCCGTCCAATCTACAATCATGGCCTTCTATACGAAGGACTGTACCCACACCGAACATTTTTCCCACATTTCTAAATAGTTCACCTGTCTGTCAGGTTTCCTAACCATCTCCTTCTTTGCCTTGCAAGGCAAATTCAAAGCTTTAATTCCACATCAGATCCAAGAGATTTCCTTTCCCTGGAATTTTTATTGGCAATTAAATTGAAGAGTTTCCTAGCACCTTTTCAGGCCCGCAGTGTCTCTGCAGAGAAGCGAGCCATGGGCATTGCAGACCACCATCAACGAGGCAGTTGCAACACAGATAAAAATCTGGGCCTTACCTCATCCCAGTCTCTACAGGTGGTTTCTAACCTGCCAAGCAGTTTTTCCCAACCCACAGAAACTCACTTTTGAATGCATCCTCCGGGCCACTTCTCTCACTGCTAACCTCTTCACTGTTTTCCTTAGCAATCCCTAACAAAACCCTGCTGAGTTTCTGCTTTGACCCCAGCTGGCAACAACCATTTCTTGGTCGTTTTTTTTTCCCCTCAGGCTACAGCTGCTCTGCAGCTTCCCTGCACAAAAACAGTTCTCACTGCAGACTTCTCCTCAAGGACAGATGACTTAAAGACTTAAACTCTCCAGATGCTCAGTCATATGATTTGAGGGAGGATGGGGACAGGCAAGGTGGAACTTCGTCAAAAAGACCCTTCACCTGGAGGTAAGAGATGTTCCCTGACACAGGCAAACTTATTCACTGTGTATTCTATGCTCAAAGAGATAGCCAGATATGCTCCTTTAAAACAAAAAGGACTGTTCCTTTAACTCAGCCATCAGAATATCCTGACCTGATCCAGCACAGATATCTCCCAGCCATGTAGATGCCATTATTCCATTCACATGGGCTGACTGCCTGGAAATATCTCTGCAGCCAAATCTACAGTAGTGTCCCCTGCAGCAATTGCTGCTGGCTCATTGTCCTCAGCCAAATGCCTCTGGCTGTGTTACAGCCTTGGATTTTGTATTCTGGAGTAATTTTCTCTCATTTGTTTTTATGTAAGATGTTGAGTCTCCCTCAGGAGTGTTTTTTCTGAAGGGAAGTCTTGACTCCTCTTATGTTTAATTACAGAGCATGTGAGAAGGCACACTTTAGGTTGTTTTCTGCTGAGTTCCTCTGATACAATCCCTCCTTCAGGTATCCACATTAACTGGCAGTTTTTGCTTCAAGTGTCTTTCCAGTATAACTGAGCCTGATAGCTGTTATTCCAACCAGTTGGCTTCTGGGACATGAATGCCAACAGACAGTTCAGAATAACCTAATAGCATTTATTATTTTTCCTACCTGCTTAGCAAAGTACAGATTTCACAATGTAAAAATAATTTAAATGTTAGCATCCTGAGGAGAAGTTAAACCAGCAGATTTTATTATGGGTTTTCAGTGAGCCAGTCAAATGAGGAAAGGGGGTGCAGACTTGTTTTAAAGCACTGGTAGATGGATTGCTGTGCGATGAAAGTCTCTGTTGGCTCAGTGACTACCTGAATCAGCAGAGAGCTGGGGCCTGGCAGGGATGATGCTGCCACTGCTGCTGCTGCACTTTGCTCTCTCTCAGGCTCATTCTCTGCCACCAGTGGCAGAAGCGTGTGGGGAAGTGCCCTGCCTGTTCTAGGGGCTGAAGGTCATTTTAAATAGAAGCTGAATGTGTAACAGCTTTTCTGTGCCAGCTTTGTGTTCTTGTATCATTATTCGGCCATTCTTTCTCTCAAGTAGAAAATTTTCTCCACTGATGAAGGATGTCACAGTGTATTCCTGTTTAAATCAAATGAGGGTCTTATTTGTCAAGCAAGATGAGAGCCACTTGTTTTACTGCGTAATCCTCATGGCAGAACAGCTTGTGGGGTTCCCCATAACTTCAGCATAAGTGCTCCCAGCAACGGGTTCTGATTCTCCTTTCTGATACCACGTAGTCATGAAATCTCTGGAAGTGGCACACTGCTGTTGCTCTGAACATCGGTCCATGCAGAAGATACCTGTGCTAATGCCAACACAACAGAACCAAGTGTCTAAAGTACTCCTTGGATCACCAGAAATCCCAGAGGTTTTCCAGTCTTCTGTGACAGCTTGTATTGGTAGGCTAAAGGCAATCACTGACATTGGTAAACCATGAGGTTTTTCTCTGGCTCTGTTTTGGCCTGGGAACATCCCCAGGCACACTGGATTTCCTAGGGCATACACTTAATTTACTGGCTTATACCAGTGTACACAATCTACAGTAGCAGAGATCCTGACCACAAAAACCCAGCAATAAGCTTGAGTTTAGACAAGGAGTAGGATAAACTTCTTGAGTAGTCTCAGAGTTGTGCAAGAGTTTGGGTGAAACTGCTCGCATCTTAGATGTTTCCCTGTTCAACCTACTGCATTCTGACTACCAGAAATTCCTCTAGATAATACTAGTAAAGACCTTAGCTGGAGAGGTGGAATCAGATTTTATATACATCAGTAAAGGAATAAATGAGATTTGTCTAGTATGTCATCTGTGTAGTTCGAAACACAAAACTTAACTGGGTGCTTATTCTATACTGACAGGGTAATAATCTTGAAAGTTATAGTGTGTAAAGACATGCAGAGGCCTTTTGGACTGGGTGGAGATTCTGGATTCATCAACTTAGACTTTAGATTTATGAACTGATGGATGCAACTGGCAGGAACAAAGTATGGAAACGAAAAACAGGATTTAGGGCTTCTCAAGACTGAGACTGACACAAGATTCATTTGGCAAAGTGAATATGTATCCTACAAAATGTCCTACACTAGAAAGCTAAAAAGAAATACATACTAACAGCTATGCTTCCATAATAATTCAGAACTGCTGTTTGAAGTACTGTATATCTATTTTCAAACACATATAGTTCAGTAGATAAGAGTGTACTTGCCAAAGCCTATGCAAAAAGCTAGAAAATTATTTTGTAAAGTTATCCTCCTTTGAAATAAATTTAAAAGGAATAAATTTATAATATATTAAAAAGGAATAAATTTGTATTAAATTACAGAGGAATGCTAATTGTCACATTTTTATTACAAAGCTTGGCTTGGATAAACTAACACATGAAATAACTTAAAATAGCTTTTCAGTCATTTCTTTGGTGATCTGAGCTTTGAGACCTGCATAATTGAGTAGGAAAAATCTGAAAAGCTGACACATAGTTTGTTTTAACTAAGACAAATTCCATAAATTTGCAGAGACAGTTGTTAGAAGATGCTAAGATTTTGGGGTTTTGGGGGGGTTGGTTTTTTTTCTTTGTTTTGGGGATTTTTTTTGAGAAGTTTAAAAATATTGACACTAAATTCTGCTAAATGAAGAGTGATATCTGACATTTTTGTAAGAAAATGTTTCTGCTTATAAGATTTTGGAGACTTCTCAGCGTCAAATCCCTTATAAACCAAGACTTCCCTCATAACATTCTTTCAAAATACATTCTTAGCTGAAGTTTTTGAATTGGTGAGTACTGTTGCTGGATTTACATTTTCAAAAGCTATTCCACTGATAGAAGTGAACAGGAAAGCTTATTATGCAGCTACTTATATATAGGGGAAAATAACATACTATAGCAACAAAGGAAATCTTAATATTTGGGCTACTGAAATAAACATGGTAATAATAATATTTAGCATAATTGTGGAGGAAGTCATAGGTCAGAAACAAGCAGGTACTATCTATTTTGGGTAATGGATAAGCCACAGCCCAGTGGAAAAGGAAGAAAACGTCGTTTCTTTACTATAAAACTTTGCATTTTGTATTTATTAAACAATATGCTTACACTCCCATAGCATAGCATTTCCTTTTACATGTGTCCGAAAGCAGGACAGGATGGGGGATGAGGCTTCAGAAAATAGGAAGAAAGGCTGTATAATGCCAATTTTAAACAGAGGAAAATGGAGGAAGCAGCTAATTATAGACTTTTGAGCAGGAGGAAGCCACTTGGAAGAGTCTTGGCCCTTTGGGAGAGACTGGGAAGCGAGGTAGCTGTCAGGATGGCTTTATGGAGAGCGGTCCCAGCAGACAAAGAGCATCTGTCTAGGCAAAGAAAGGAGGTCACATTTAAAAGCAAGCTATCTAGGGTAGAGACAAAGACTGATCCTAATCTCTTAGATATGTTAAACCTGTTTTAAGTAGCATTTACCATTGGTTTGTTTGGGGGTGGGGGTGCTAAAAGCATGTTACCCACATCTTTTTCAACATGACCTGGTTTCCTCATCTGGTAAAGACAACATGGAAATTTTTTTCTGTCAATGGGAAACAAACAAACAAAAACCCCTATCAGGAAAACCGGTAATTCATGTCAGAAACAGATATTTTCTGAATGGATTTCGGTTAAGATTTTTAGTAACATATTTCAAAGAAGATTAAATATTTAAATGTGATCATGATGTTTGATCTGAGAGAGAAGTTCTGCAGGAGGCCAGGTGGGAGCACAGCTCAGGGACAGTAATTGGGCCTTGACCCAGAATATTTCATATCTGGGAGGAAGTCTCCTGTTTGGGATTTCAGAGAGAGCACTATCAAAGCTATCACAACATAAAGTGGGGAGCTTAATAGGTTAATTCTGTCATTCCACTACCCTTCTGCAGTATCTTTCTTCTCAAGCTGCTAAGGTATTTTAGCTTGCACCGCTCATTAAGAAAATGAAATAATGATGCTTCCTAGTAGTTAACCCACGTGCAGAGAAGTTATGTGCAAGATTTTGTAACCTTTGCTCAGGATGGTGATTGCTCAGTCACATGTCTTAGCCAGAGCAGTCAGTGGGACTGCTCATGTGTTTCCCATGGCCATCAACATGAGTAAGGATGATACTACCTGGCCCAAGTGCCTGGTACACAAGCTTGCATGGGAAGTATGTGTAAGAGCTGGCAGAATTCTCCTGATTCCAGTACCCCTGCTGCTCAAATAGGCAAAAGTTCAATGGTATTAAAGTAGGAAGTTCTCTACTACAGTAAAATCAAATTGCAAGAGGTAACACCTGAATATAAAAGAAGGAAAAAGGGGCCCATGGACAAGCATCGCCTAGAAGTATAGACCCTGTGTAGGGAGACAAAATTTAGTCCACAAAGTCCTTTCAGTGACATTAGTGGTTTATTGGGTGAAGGAGCTGTTCTCACAAAGTGTTCTCTGCCATCCAATAGCCAGGGGAAGACTTTTAGGGTCAGAGGTCAATGGACCAGGAGAAGAGAAACAGGATGTCTGGTTTTCAATGAGTTAAAATGTAGGTGGATGGAGTCTACCTCTGAATAAAAGTTCTTAGTTTTGACCTCAATTACCAAGTCTATGAAGTAAACAAAGCCTAACACACAGTATTTATCATGTGGTATTTTATGATAATATTGGATTAATTTATTTCCCAAAGAAAAAATTTCTATTGGATTTCATATTCTCAGGGACTGTGGAACTTATAAGTGGGAGGAAAATACTGTAAAAGTGACCATATTCAAAGTGATAACAGATTAGAGAGTGGTTTAGCCTCCCAGTTGTAGCTATCTCTCAAAGTGCCCTCTATCAGCTCCACCCTTCCAGCCATTTCTTTGGACTCATGGCAGATAATTTTTCCCCACAAAAGATGATGCTGCCAGACCAGATCTGCTCCTCTCTTGACATTGAAAACGCTAGAGCAGGTGCTAGCATGGGAGGCAGCCGCTTTTTATCTAGGTCCCTCTCCAAGAGGTAGAATTACAGGAGGGCACAGTCAGCACAGCGTGCTAATTCCCATTTTCCCTATTCCCGAGTGCAATGGGTGTTTTTAAGTTTATGGTAATGATTTCTTGAGGAGGCTTTTAAAACTCAGATACTTTTTTGTCCTATGCCAGACTGAAACAAAGCAATATTATTTGTGAGATAAATGCTAATCATTCATTAGCAAAACTTTTTGCCACGTTCCAAACCCTTTTGGCCTTGCCTCAGCTGATGGAATGTGTACATTCGGATTTATAAAAGCAGAGAGAGTTTTTGACTACAGGATATTTCTTTTAGCACTTCAATAGCAAATCAAGACAAAATAGAACTTTTTACATTGTCTCAAATTTCAGGGATTTGTAAACAGCTTCTCTTTTTTACCTCTCTCATTTTTCAGCTTTTCATAAGAGCATACATAAAGCTGAAGTGTTTGTTGGTTGGTTTCTTTTTTTTGTAATGGAGACCTTACAGCGTGGTGAGCAAAGGAGTTCTTGAATTAACTCCATTCAGCAATCTACTGGCACAGACACCGCTCAAACACCACACTCTGCTTAAGTCTACACTCTCCATGTTGCTTCTTCAAACTAGACATTATGTGTTCCTTTTTGTAGCCAAAGAGCCCTTGCACAGATTTACCTCAATACTGGGAACCCTCACAGAGTTTTAGTCTCACCAAAGCTGAAAGACACCCCTTTACTGACCATGGACAAGCTTTGGATCAAGCCTTGTGTTGAGCCACAAGTCAGAGCTGTGGCTGGGCAGACGGATTAACCTCTTTTCGTGGAAAGGGAGCATGACTCAGTACAATGAGCAGGCAGCTGTTGCCTGCCAGCAGGCAGAGCTGCCTTTTTATAAAATTTAAATTGATTGCCTCTTAAACCCACCAGATTCGGAGAAGGCTGCAGAATTGGGTTGCTGCTGTCCACAAATTCTCCTACACAGCGGTCTGGGAGGTAGAGGAATAAGTCTTGTATTTCTTGACTTCTTACAGTTCCTAAAACACCAGGTAGCAGCAGTGATTTGTCAAGTTTTAATGCAGTTCCCCCTCATTGCCCTCCTCACCCAGTCTTTGCCGGGGGGAGAGCTGGCTTGCTGCAGCAACAGCAGTTTTGCTCAGACAACAAACTTCTGTGAGCAACGAGGTCATGGAAACTCGTGACATCCAAACCCTCATTTCCAGCAATGCTGATACCTGCCAGCCCCCACTACGATTACAGCGGTGTCTGTCTGTTCTCCTGAAGCACAGGAGCACTGCTTATGCAGGGACAGGTAGTTTTGCTTGCTGTGCTAGCTTGTCTCTACTTCTTTGCTTTTTCGATAACTTATCTTTTAAGGTACTTACAGCATGACAAGATAATCTATTTTACAGAATATCACAGAAACATCACAGAGAGCTATTGAGTAAGTACACACAGCTACCCATAATTACCTGGTCAAAACTTCATATGCACTTTAAAAACTCTGGAGCATGTTAAGATTTCTTAGGCATTTTGTTCAAATACTTTATTTTAAGATGGATACACCATTCTGTGATCACAGAAATATCACTGAATCCATGCTTAAGGTAATTTCATTGATTTTGATGGGTCTACAACAACATCATATTTGATCACAAGTCTCCAAACCCAAAATCTGAATGTCTGTCCATCAGCACTTTACAGTGACAAAGAAGGGAGAAAATCCTCATGGTTTTTTTCCAGTCACTGCTGCCTTTATAACTTCATTTCACTGAAGCTCAGATTACTTTTGTTTTGAAGGTAGTATGTATAATTATAATTTGTTGAGCTAGATGCTAACAGCACCTATCTGGCCTCAGACATGTGATAGAGCTGTGCTCTTAAGTCTTGACAAATCATTATTTAATCCTAACCTTACAATTAAACTCTAGCTGTGTGCTCTGTGTTGCTGGCCAACTGCCTTTCTGCTTTAGAACAGCCCCTGATCTGTGCCAGTGAGCTTGTTGTCGAGGTCACCTGCACTGTGGCCAGCATCTCCTCACCTGAGGGCTCACACCCAGACAAACACACAGTGATTCATCACTGCAGCCTGAAAAGGCTGAATTATCCACTCAGGGATTCCTAAGACATGAGTCTGATGCTATTTCATCACATGCTTTGCTCTGGATTATAGGCAACTTCCTTTTCCTAGCTCTTTAAGCCTGATGGGTCAGCAGGTGTTTAATCCCCTCTGCTACTCATTATTTACACATCCTCCCTAGATATGGTTGCACTCTGTGTTTGTGTGTGCATGTGCACGCGCGTGTTTTAATGACTTGCTGGCCATGTTTCTTCACAAAGTGAATCACACTCTTCTGCCAAATCAGTCCTCCACCCATCAGCAAACAGAGCCTATTCACGCTGTTCTGATGCAATAACCACAAATAGGACCATGTGATAAGAGATTCAGGAAGAGCTTGAAAAACACAGTGACAAGACCGTGTTGCCGAGAAGCAGCCTATACTGGAGCAAGGCAAATGCACGGGACTGTCCTTACGTGTGCTAGTGCTGAACTTCATCCTCTAAACGATGTTAGCTGTCCCCTAGTTTTTCTCTAAGTTTCTTGTGCTCTCATCCCTACAGAGAGACCTGCTGAAGAAAATGACCCATTAAACACAAGTAAACCCAGAACTGGCTCCGTATATTGCCTGTGTGGAATATCGGACTACTTTTTCCAGCATAGTATAAACTCTCCAAACAAACACAAGCTCAGCTAGTAGGTAGGCATTAAATGAGAAATTTTTCAGAACAATCTTCTACTCAGAGCATAGAAACCTTGAAAAAGCCAGTCCTTGGCAGCTGCTATGATGCCTGTCACAAATACTTTGGAGGAAGCAGCAATTATTATACACAATAAGAATTTATATAATTTAGATTATAATTAGATTTACAACAGAAGAAATAGATTTGACACATGTCCTTGTGCAAGACTCAACTTTTTTTTCTATTAGATCATGTAGCGACTATCAAGGTTGCATCCTGTAGAGGCAGTAAGAGCATAAACCAACACAAATCTTGAATTTCACTCTAATGACCTACATACCTCTAATCAACCTTCGCTGCTTTATCTGTATGTATCTGCTTCAGACTGGGCTTATGCATAATTACAAAATAATTTACAAAAAGACCTTCAAAGAACTTCATAGTACCTTTGCATATATAAGTACCGCAGAATCATCCTGACTAGCAAATAACATAATTAGACCCAACCAGGAGCGAAATTCAGGATGTTTGATAAAATATTTCTTTTTCACAAGCCTCTGGAGGAAATTCAGTGTCAGACACATCCTGAGAAGATGGATGGTATCCTGCAATTAAGAGGTCTCTATTCTACAAAAAAGGCATTTCCCTTTCCTACCTTCTCCACTCACCAGGACGGTATTGCTTAGTTAGAGAAAAAGAATTGAGAGATGGGGTTATTTTTTGAACAATATCATGCTAAATTTAGGCTAAGCTCCTTGTCTGCCTTAGGGCGATATGCCAAAGGGATCAGGAACTGTTATCACCACATTGTTACAGAGAGGGCAAAACATACTGTGGTGACAGATGGATTCAGTCTGAGGCAATTTTTATTTTGCCATCCTCCAGCAGAGCAGAGGACATTCCCTTGCACTGTGTGTAATGGGCAGGCTGACCCTTTCCCCAAACAAATCGGGCAGAAGTAAGGGCTGCTCTACTGAAGTAACTCCTCTTGTTTCATTAGGAGTGTTGTGAAACCACTTCATGCTGGATCCAAGAACAATCCTCTTTGCTGCCCCACTACTGCTTCTGTCTAACATAATTTATTAAAAAACACACATGGGGATTGAGATACATCATCTCATACAGCTTTTAGTTCATGTACCCTTCTGCCCTGTGTCCCAAGCTGCTCACTGGAGATTGAATTTCCTGAAAACTAGTTCTTAAATCCAAATTTTTTATCTTGCCACATTACGTTGTGACTAGAAGGCATATCAGCACCTTGCATGCTATGCAGCATTCCCTGTCAAGCCACCTGCCCAGATTTCAGTAGATCAGAGTAGTTCAAGCAGTCCAACATCCTGAAAATGTACTATTAATACTGCACTTTTTGTTACTTGCGAAAGAAGTGCCGTATCTCCTCTGAAGTAATTCTTGCCACCACTGTCAACACTTGCTAAGTCCACTAGAGATTGGCTGGAATGACTAAATTCATTATTAGAAGCAGATGATTATGATTATTGATATGTAAATGGAGCATACACCTTAAGAATTAGATTTCCTTTTCAACTGATGAACTGAGTTGGTTTTTTCTGTTTATTTAAGATACTAGAATTAGATTCTTAGATATTCTAAACCCTAAGTAGAATGGTGCTAGGAAGGATTTTCAGCTCTTTCCAAAGTCATATGGCCATGCTGATGCTGACACGAATTTCTTTGGCTTAAGCTATACTGGTGATTACATTTTGTGTTTGAAATGACATTTTCTCATCTTGACTTTTTCTCTTCTGAGTTCTCAGATTTCCTCAGATTTTATACTCTGTTACACACTTAAGAAAATTTTTCCCATTATTATGTAGAGTACAGATTACAGTGAAAACACTCCAGATAGACCTATACAAGTTCTGAAAAAAACCACCTAGTTGCACAGAAGGCCAGCTGGAAAGAAGCAGCTGACTTACGGGAAAACCAGCTGTATGTGATCTTGAGATGGTTTGCCGGGGGGACAAGAATTTCTGTCTTGGATGCAAGGAAATAAAAGTAATTTGGGATAAAAAAAGCATATATTGTCTGTACACTGGAGTCCCTTTAAATAGATACCAAAAGTATCAGTACATGAGGTAATAGATACTGACACATTTAAACACATCCTAAAACCAGTAAGTTTCATGGTTTTGTTTAATCAAAATGTGTCATAATTTACTTGGATTAGAACTCTAGCAATTGATGTTTTCAATCACATGCACACAGCTGGATGAGACTTGTTTCAGAACAATATTTTCCATTTGCCTCACATTAGTCACTTTTGGGAAAGATCAGCTTTCTGGGACTTCGGACCATTTGTTCCAGGGTCATCTCTTACTGACATTGAGTCTGTTTAGACAGAGGCTTTTTGACACAAATATTGCGTAAAGCATAAATATAGCATGACACTCTCAGTGACTGTCAGCTCCGTGACAGAGCTGGATGCTTCTGCTAAACAAAGCCAGGAAACAGTCAAAAGTATCTTGGAATAAAAAGGCAGGAGGTCAATGCAGGTGACCTTTTAGTCACCTCATATTGTCAGGGGCAGGAATGAGACCAATCTAGCTTTATTTAATTCAAGCATCATAATACCCTCTGACAAGTTCACTAGATTTCTATAAGGTCTACATTAAAATTGTAAAGCAGTTAATTTCTTAATTTTATATGCACATTAAACGACACTGTAAGAAACTTATTTCTAATACTGCCATTCACTGCATTTTAAGATCTCTTGTTCTTTCCATGAGCAACTCCCTCAAGCAGAGGATAGATTTCATTTGTGAAAGTTTCATTCTGGACTGAAATCTGGCATGAAACCATCCAGATTCATAACTCAAACCATCTGGATTCATAACATTAATAATATTGATCAAAAGTATGCAATGCTTTCAGAAGAGCTATTTTCACCTAATGAGCCAACACTGTAACACATTCTTCTGTGCTTGTCATGCTACAAACGGTGGCCAAGGGCAGTGCCCAGAACTTGGACGTCTAGTGGATCTTGTTGTCTTGTAGGTTGCCCAAAATTCCCACATTATGGAGGCTGGAGGAGCACCCCGCCAGCCATCTGCAGGTGCACCCAAGTCCGCCCTCCCAAGGCAGGAGCCCTCCGGCAGCCCCAGGGAACGCTGTCATGGCACAGCGCTCCTGCCCAGCCGTGCCAGCCTTGGGGCCACGCTCCTCCGGGCAGCACAAAGCAGCTGCAGTGCAGGAGAGGATCTGGCTCTCCAGCTTATGGCAGGAGCACACACTGGACTCCTTCTCAGCGCACAGGAGCAGACAGACGAGGTTGTGTTCACTCGCGCACAAGCGGGTATTTATTCTGTCCTCCGCAGGCTGCCTCTCTCCCCGGCGCCCGCCTCTCAGCTTCCCGTCTCCTCCAGCAGGAGAGAAAACACGGGAGCAGAAGCCAAGGACTCGTGAGCTCCAGTTCGACTGCTGGTATTGACTCATTGTTTGGCCTTACTTAGTCATTTAACCTCTCTGTCCCTAGCTCCCTCCCTGGAAAAGGACAAGGCAGCTGGACTTGCCCGGGCAGGACGGCTCTCCCCAGGGAACAAACGCGCTATTTCGGAGAGCAGAGGCATCAGCTCTCTCCCTGCAGCAGCCAGCCCAGAGCCGGGGACAGAGCAAAGTGCAAGGGGCAGAGTCATCCTGTGACTCGAGGTATGCTGCTGCTAATCTTTAACCTCTGAGAGCCATTTTCCTCAGCTCCAGCAGCGCAGATCCCTGCAGCTGCCGTAATGTATTGGACACCGAGGACAAAGGAAATCGTGGCTTACCTCTGCTTACCAACAGTGTGATCCCCTCTGTTCAGAGATGCTGGCTGGCTGCCACATTACCCTTGGAAAGAGGGCACAGAGCAGGCTGCAGGTAGGACTAACAGGCCAAGCCTTGGACACAGAGAGGCATTTGAAGGAAGGGAATTGCTCCGCCTTGGAAAGTACACACATGTCCTTGCTAACAGGGAGGGACCTTGTTGATACCAGCCATTACACCAACAAACCTACTGCATGACAGGCAGGTAGTGCTGCCCAAATGGCTGAACTAATACAGAATGAAGATCTGTGTCAGTGTGTTGTTGCCTGGAGAATTTCCTCCCAGCAAAATTTTAAATTTCTGTGACCTTTGATAAGGGTTCTTCACTGGCTCCTTGTCTCACACACAATGAGACCAGCAGTATAACATCACAGTTTTATTATTATTGACAACAATGAATAGTCACTTCTCTTTTTCCCCCCTAATTTCTAGATTTTAAAATTCTGATATGGTGGCATTTCTTTCTCAGCCATAAAAAACCCCAAAGGCTAGAGGTTGTCATTTATCATTTGGCTGCAGGAGCTGAAGCTTAACAGAGCAACCCAATGGCTTCTGACAAAAGCCGGAAAGCTGCCAACACAGGCACTTGCCAATATTAACAGATAAAAGTGATAGGAAAATAGTTCAAAGCACCAGGGAAGATGTTGGAATGCTCTTTAACTGAGAGGTGTCTTTCTACATTTATTCAGCCAGGATGAAGGTAGAAGAGGGAGCTGTGCAGCTCTGGCCAACACAGCTACTCTGAGCAGAGCTTGAATACTTGCCAGGGCACCAGCTGGCTGGCTGCTTTATAATTCCTATTGCTCTTGCAAGGATGCAGCACTGAAGTGCTCAGCAAGGGGGAAACTTAGGCATGTGTGCACCCCACGACCCCAAGCTTGCAGGGCACGATCCGTAGGCAGGTGCAATGATGGGCTGCCATCCACCAGGCAAGGACTGTGCTGGGGCCTAGCTCCAGGGAGGAAATGCAGTTAGAGTGCAACTCGAACAGAAGGCTTGACTTCCTTTTTCCTCTCCAGAAGAGGTCAGAAGGAACAAGTCAGTTGGCCTTGGAAGGCACACTTCAACTCCCTGCTCCAACACAATCTTACTCAAATGCTTCACAGCAAGTCTTCAAAACAATTTAAGCACCAGTCACCTATTTAAGTGCCTGCACTCCCACCAAATTGTCAAAGCAGGTAGAAGGTGCCCACTATCTTTGCACAGCTGGTCTTTACCAGCTGGGTGCGACTGTGCTGGTATAGAATCAAAGGCACAAGCAGTCCATATCCAGGACTTGAAGGGAGGTTGTGGAAGAGCCCAGCCATACTCATCACCTCAGCCTGGGGCCACAGGCAGGCAGAGCACGGCTAAGGTGCAGTGTGCTACAAGCAGGTGCCAGCACGTACCCTGGGCAAGTGCAAGACGTGCAAAGCATTCAGATGTGACAGCGGCAGGTACTGGAGCAGCACCCCAGACAACAGTAACAGCCCCCTACTGACGGAGAAGTATCCCAAGGCCGCTGCAGCTCAGGCAGTGCCATGGGGGAAAGCTCCTACACAGAAGCATAGAATCCTCTGCTAGGTCTTGTACAGTCCCAGGTTTTGCCACCCCTTGGGGAGGCTGCTATGGTACATCAATTCCTGCCCCAGTGAAGGACTGTGGTGCAGTCTGCTGACAGAGATTTTGTCCCTCAACTTTCCCCAGGCCTCTTTTTGCAGAAGGAATGAACTGGTCCCAGGTAATATTTCAGATCTCACACTTTGGTGAAGAAAAGCCAAGGCTTGCTGCTTTGACTAGTAAGTCATGTAAAGAGATAACTCACTGTCTGTTTCAGAAGCAGGGTTTGGGCAAGCTGTTCTTCACAGAGGCTGTGCCGCACTAAAGGGATTTAATCAATACTGCATCCACAGTAATAGCTTGTGTGCATTAAACCCCATTAATTTTATATGACAAATCATACTGTACACTACCCCATAAATTCATACACTCATATCAAGTACATGGATAATTATGTGAAAGAACCTGCAATCTGCAATATGAATGTTGTCCAGCCTCACACGGAAGGACATTCTGCTTCACAGTGGGTTTGCAATCTGTTAGGACTCAGGTTGGCTCTGAAGCGCTAGTTACTTAATAGAGTTTAACATTTGGGAAGGCAGGAATTGCAGCAGGAGAGGACAGCACAAAGTTTGGCAGAAAGGAAAATGAAACTCCAGGCTCAAAAATAAAGTAAAAATTGGATATACTAGTGATCCTGCTTTGTTAATCTGAAGTTCTCACTTGCAAATTCATGCTGAAGAGAGAAGACTCAACCCTTTTCTACAGCTTGTCACCTAGAGAAGGTCAATCCAATACTTTCACCATTAGATAAATAAGCATGGCTTTTTTTACTGTCTTTTATAAGAATCCAGAGGGAGTTTGGAACAACTCCTCAGGCATACCTTACTGAACATGGCAAAATGATAGGGGAAAAAAGGTGGCAAATCAGTCCTGGTAAAAGTAAAGCTGTTTCAGAGCACAAGGTCTTGGGTGCTTTTCTGAGGGAAGACCTGCACAGATACTTGATTGAGCCTCAAATTGCCTAACTTGGGAAAAAATGGTTGTATAGCATGGTTTGTGCTGTGCACAACCTAAACCATTGGCCTCTGCTGAGAATACATTGGGAGCACTCATTTATTCTGCTTCTATTCACCAAGAAAATTACTTGTTCAAACAAAACTATTTGGTTCACTGGACAGTGATGGAGTTAGTCCAGCTGGATATCTGTGCAGCAGGCAGCAGAATGCACCCCTTTTTAAAAAAATGCAATGCAAAAAAGCTGGCAAGTGTCATGCACAAAGGCTATGAAAACACTGATTCAGGCAATCTCTCTTTGCTTTTTAAAAATTGCTTTGAGAGATCAACAACACAAGCAACCACAAGGCAGCCAAACCCTTCTTGCCACAGTCTCCTGCTGCCCTGGGAGGAAAGCCTGAGTATTTCTCCCAGAGCCTCCCAACCTTGGTGGTCAGCCTTTCCTGCCCTTCTGATCACAAGGTCTTATTTCACTAAGAGCAGGCACCAGGGGAGAGGAAAGGAAAAGCATGGGCATCATTAAAGCTCTCTGGAATTCAACTACATTACTGGAACCCCTGTGGATTTATAGAAGTGTACTCTAAGAGCAAATAACACATCAGAGGCTGAGCACAGGGCTTGGGTGACAGATACCAGCTGTTGCCACCGGTGCACAAATATCAGAGGGCCAGAAGTCAAAATGACATTTGCACTGTTTGTAGACCCTAATTAACACTGCAGCTTTCCCATGCAGGCACTGTCAAAGTGCCACACAAAAAGTCATCTGTGCATGTTTTGCTGAAAGATGCTCTAAGGACACATTAATGCATAATCTCTCAGCCTCTGTTGAAGAAGGCTTTGTACATTGCTACACTTAAATGCACACCTGGATGGTTAAAGCTGCGCAGTTACTTGAACTGCTGGGCAGCTGCACAAAAGAAGGTACCCCAGTTCAGCTCCGATGATTTAACTGGAGGCAAGTCCTGGAGAAAGCTGTTTCTGGAGACAGCCCCGGGGGTCCTGAGCTTTGCTCAGAAGAGGAATTATCTGCAAGGAGTGCTGCTCTGCAGAACTGGCCCTGCATCTGTGTCTATGTGTAGGCAAATCGCAGTAAGCCTAAATTCACGGATGACCTCGTACCATAGACAAGCAATGCATCTGTTTGCTTTGCCTCAGAAGGCAAAGGAGAAAACAAACCAAACAACAAAATATTTAATATGGGGATCAAAAGCAAGAAAACAAAGTGTTTGAAAAATTATTTTTGGGGAGGAAACATGACTAGGCAGGGAAACCCACTACCACATGTATCATAAATTCCAAGATCTTAGCGGGACTAAAAAGCACCAGAAATTTCTAGGGAAACATAAACCCTTGTTTTTATATTTGTCTTTTTTAAACAAAAAATGAACACCACCATCCTGGATGTTATGAAATGGTTAAAAGCCATCAGGTTTCATATCTTGGGCCTGCCCTTCCTCTAAGAGATTATCTTCTCACTGCTCATGGCAGGACCTAGTGCATCTTCCTTGCGGCCATTGCAATCAAATGTGACTGGACTAAACAGATCAGTGGCCTGACAACTGCTCTGGTTCTATATTATATGTGTAATTCAGCCTAAAAGAGAGGCAAAGTTTAAATTTACAACTTAAAATAACACACAGTTCTACTTCTGAAACTTGCTCTGACTTTCTGTTTTATTAATTGTACAGAGACATCTCGAAATGATTAAACGAATCCTGGATAATAAGGAAATAAAGAAACCAACCAGCTCCAGGAACCTTTTCATGTGAAACCAGTCCTGACTGAATTTATCTAAATGATTTATTAGGATACTACAGATGCCACTCCTTCTGCTCTCAGGGAATTAAATAAAAAGAAATAGATACTTAAATTAATTTCATGTTGAACAGATTTGATCTACTAGTGGATTTTTAGGGAACAAAACTGTGATATTAGTCAAAAGTTTTCTACAGAACAGCTTTTACTTTTACACTAGTGCTCGTGAAAAAGAGCAATAAAAACTATTCTTTTCCTGAAGTTTGCTGAAATGAACTTAACTTATCGAAGTTCTTCACAGTTTTCTGGACTTTTCAGTAAGAAAGAAGTTATTAATTTCAGTAAGATAATTTGTATAGAGCAAATGCTTCAGAATGAAGTAAAAACCACTGAGCTGTTGGTATCTTTTCTTGTTCATTTTGGCATTGGGAGAGCAGTTGCAAGCCAAGCAGATTCAGCTGGTCCTCATTTCCCTGTGTCTATTGTAGGCAGGAATCAGTACCTTTGGCTGACTGAAATCAAATTCCCTCCTCTCTTTGCAATCTATTGTCTTATCAAAATAACCTAAACAATCAAAAAACCCCAACCAACCAAAAAAATACACCTCAATAACAAACAAACCAAACAAATTAACAAACAAACAAACCAACCATCCCAGCTACAACCTGGAAAATTGCCATTCAAATCTCCCCTTCAAAGGTGTAGTAATTTTAGCCAACATGACTATATCTGAATCATCCTGAAATATGGGTTGAAAGGACAAAAAAAGGTGCAGAAGTAAGACTGTGTTATGGATATAAACCTATGCACTGTGTTGAAATGCAGATCACAGGAGATACTGGCTTACACACTCCTAGGAAATAATAATATGGATTGAGAAGGCTAATTAATAACAAGGGTAGCTACAGCACAAGCACATGTTCAGGTCTGGATAACCACAAAGGTAAGGAAGGGGTTATAGTTATTGAGCTACTTGAAAACTTGCTGTCCACATTGGGAATAGTGCTAGACTGCAAGGGAAAGAAGTTGGAAGGACATTTGTCTTCCCTTTCCTATTTTGCACCCAGTAAGGACAGCCCTAGCACTAGGACAGCACCACTGCATCCCTGCTTCTCAAGTCTCTCAGCACACACGTCTGCCAGACATTGGCAAACACACTTGATCTGTGCCAACGAGACAGCCTCATTCAGGCCACAGCCCAAATATAAGAATTCAGAATACTTCCTCCTCTCTTCCAACTCCATGTGCTTAAAAAGAGACTGGCCTAGATTCTGGCTTGCACAGTCGCTGCTTTGAACTATCCTGGCAGCACTTAAAGGCTCTAAGGCTGATGTCATGGCAAGGTCTCCACACTGGAGAGTAAATCTCCAGCGGCACCATGACTGTGCAGCATCTGCACCGCATTCCTCTTGGATGAGGAAGTGTGGATCCTCGCACTCTGCCAGCTCTTTTCTGCTGCACTGGATTCCTGCAAATATTGTCAGATAAGCCTGAACTGCAGCAGTTTGTAGAACACCAACCTGCTACTCAGAGCATCAGGAGAGCTCACAGCTATCGCAGATTGGGGCAGCACAGAGAGTAAAGTAGTTTTTGTGCAGTCTGCCCCCAGAGCTGTACCATCCCACCTATGATCATCGTGTAGGATCCATAAATAAGGACTCCATAAAAACTGTTTCAGGATCTGGAAGATGGCAGCAATATGTCTCAGAAAAGTGCTTCCGTTATGCTTTGGAGGGACAGCTGGGAGAGGAAAGATGTGACTCTGCATTTCAACACCCTGGCATGTCTGATCTCCGGTGCAACTCTCAGAAGTCTGAAGGACAGGTTTATAATGAAGCCACCAAAGCTGCACCAAGATCTTCTGAACCTGGACTGCAATCTGTCCACACAGATTCTGGAAGAGCAGGAAAAGGTTTCAGCTCAGTACAGAACCATGTGGCTTGGCAGACACTGTAGAAACATTGCGTGGAAAAGTCTGGCAGAGCCAGAGGTTCTCAGTTCAGTTCCTAGACTGAAACTGACTGCTCTTCCTTCTGCTAGCGACTGATAACATCTTTATGGCAATAACAACCATTTTTTTCTTAATGAGGTAACAAATTTAAAAACAAATTATAAATTTCAGCTTCTGTTAAGTCTAGTACAGCAGCAACAGCAGCAGCAAACAAGAACAGCTCATTTTTTAATGGACTACTAACAGGAAGTTCAAAAATTGCAGGTAGTCTGAGAAACAGAGTTTGGAAACCATTATTTTACCTGTCATTAGAACCCTGTACACAATGTAACACACGGTCAAAGTTACCACAAGCTTTTGTTCAGCAGTGTACTGTAGGAAACATGTTCCACTTGAGAAATATAATGCCACTTTGCATTATATACTAATTAATAATATAGTATTTACTCAATTTATCAATTTATTTCTTAGTAAGTATATAATAATAAAGTAAACTTCAGTTGAAGTCTGACGTTGTCACATTTTCTCTCCTTACAGCACGGCACAAGAACGAAGCATCCCCGAATGGAGCCAGTTTAATGCCTGATGATAACTCAGGAACGAGAGCAATTTTCCTCTTTGCTGACTGTAACCTGCTGTGACTACCAGTGTCAGAACACATTTATCTACACACAAATACAGCTTTTATAATATGCTTAGGTGTAGGTACATCTGCTTAGGTGTGTGTACATCTGCAAAGAGTAAATTTATATAGTACAGGTCTGTGTGAAAAATACTTGATCCCTGACAAATCTATAACCTGCTGTAACATACACTTAGGGCACATCACACTATAGCACGTATTACCCCATCAACCTGCGGCACCTGGGGACTGCAGAACACAATAAACCTGAAGCCCAGAATTCTCAAGTTCAAAATCACTGGTACGTGTTTTCATTGAAGTAAGCAAATTCAAGTAAATACAATTCCTCTCTGGAGGGGGGGGAGCGAGCGAGAAACCACATTTTACGTATGAGGAAACAGAAGATTATGAGAAATTGCTTGTCTGCCTGGGAACTGCATCTTTGTATTGTAACACAACATTAGTTCCCAAAATGAACCCAACCAGTTTGTAGAACATTTGGTACAGTAAACATGATGACAATAAACAACTTGCTTGAGATCACACACAGCAAGTCAGCCATCCAGCTTCCCGAGTCCTATAACTCAGTCGTGAAGCGTAGATCTGCATGGCACACTTGCTCCAGATGACTGGCTCTGCTGACTCAACACCAAGATTAATTAGCCTATGATTACTGTGCAGACATGCCTTAAACATTCCCAATCTTACCAAAAAACCCCTTAGTGCTACTGCCTTGTATTCAAAGGAGGGCTTTCATCTCAACAAAAAACAACTTGAAAGATCATGAAGTCTGAGTGTTTGTGAAGCATCAAATTTTCATAGCAATGACTATTATAATTTAGTGTTTCCTACTTTTTTTTGTTTGTTTCCGTTTCCCTGTGTGATAGCTTCAGCGAAGTGGCCAGTTCAGAACTCTGTTATTTCCAGGCTAGTGATGTTTTCGCAGGATTTCTGAGGACTGCTCTTCACCTCTGCTTGCTGAGATGCCAGGCTTTTCAGAGATTTTCTGCCAAGGGCTGAGATGAACCAGAACCCGACATGCATTCTAGGTTCTACTTCTCTTTCATACTCCTCTCTTCCTCTACAACTATCTCATCAAGCCATTTGTAGGTAATAATTGAAATTGCTTTGGAAAAGACTGAACTGTTGGAAGTGTAGTTGCCTGTTTAGGGCAGGAGGTACACATACCCAAAGTTTCTTGCCTACACACTTTTCACCCGCTCCTTAGAGCTCCCTTTCACACCCTCTGCACACCCTCATGGCACTGCAGGAGCCACAGTACGAGGCACGTGCTACCTGCCAGGGAACAGTAGCACCCTTCTGGCCCTACACAGCCTCTCATTAGAGAACATCAGCAATGCTGCCTGATTCAAGTTCTCTAACAAAAAAAATAAATACAGTAAACAAACAAATAGGCTGCATTTCAAGTATGGGAGAGAAGGGAGCTAAGGACCCCTGAACTGACCAGTCTGCATGCTCAGACTTCTGCTAGGGCAGCTGAGCCCCAGGATATTTCACACCAGAACGAGTGGACTCAGCACTTACTGCAGCATTACTGGGGAGCATTGGTGCTCCCCATAACTGAGAAGGGAGCCTGAGGGACTGAATGAACACTGCAAATCCACAAATGCTTTGCAAATGGTAGGTGGCTTGAAATTACACATTATGTTCCATTTGGTTAGGTATTTGCTATTTACGCTATTTTCTCTGGGGTGAGAGCAGGGGATGTGCTGCTTTTAAGGTCCTTTCCACAGAGCAATCAGGAGGCAGCTGCTGGAGCATAAAATTTGTTTACTCTGTGCTGAGCAAGCAGAACTTGCATGTAAAAGCAAAGCACAGGCTCCATATATCCAAATGATTTCAGCAGAAGTGCAGAACTACGTACAGATAACCTCCTTACTTAGACTTAAACCAGGTAATAGTTCATGCCTGTAGAAATACATGCTTCTTCTTTACTCCATTCCTTTTCTTTTCCCCTTCTCCTTCCCCATCCAATTCCCAACAGATCTCCATTTCTGAATGATCTGTGTTATATACCAAATACCAAAACTGTATTATGCTACTAAGTTTTCTTTCAAAAGAATTATACCGGTTGCATGAGGAATTTTGGATGAACTGGCATCAACAGACTGTCACAATGCATCCACTGAAATAAAGTTATTTAAAATCTCCATTGTCTTCCGCATGCTTTCACGGCAAGACAGTAGGATCTAAGTACTTGTTCAGATTTTCTTCACTTTTGCTGCACCTCAGGAAAAAAAATCCAAATAAAATCAAATCTAGTAGGATGTCCTGAATCTTCTGTACGATGTCCATGGAAGATCTTTACAAGCAGAATTAATAAAGCCTCCCTAAACACCTACAGTTCCTTGTTTTTACAGAACAGCCCCAAGTGTCCCAGAGAAACAGTGCAGAACATGGCTCAAGCAAGTAGAGCTGGATGGGTAGCAGTTCTTCAGTAAAGGATTTGGGGCTCAGAGTCTCAGATCTAGCTTTCCATGGGGTTGCTGCCGGTCCAGTGAGAGGTGGGAGAAGGGGAATGAACGTGGTCAGAGAGCTGGAGCCTCACCAGAGCAAACCAGCGGCACCTTCGCCCAAGGAGAACTCAGGTGCCAGTGCCAAGAAAAGAGCTGCCTGCCCAACATGCAGAATGGGAATCAGACACCTTGTGGGAGATTTAATCTAGACTCTAAGAAAATCTGGTTTAAGATTTAATTTAGACCCTAAGAAAACGTGTCTAATGAATTCAGGCTGCTGAAGCAAGTGAAGGTGACAGCCTGGAGAGTCTCCCTCATTAAACACGATATAACCACAAACAGTTCCGGCGTGACAGAAACAGGTATTCGTATGTCTTGGGACACAAGGATGGGCTAGAAGCTTTCAGGGTCCCTTCTAGCGATACTTCTTCTCAATAACTATTTCCTGAATTTAATCTGGGGTTTAATGCTCAACCAATATATTTTGTTTTCTGGGAGATATAACCTACTGCAGTACTAACATCTGTTTAGTGACTTGACTGGGCCATACGCCTCTAATTTAGTTTCTTCACAGTTAAAATGGGAGTAGGGAACAAAAAACACCCTTAAAAACCATATTTCACTTCCTCATACAGCTAAACTTTCCGTTCCCAGAGCCAAGACCATGGGTTAAATTAGAACAAATGGCACCAATTTTAACACTGGGAGGCTTCAAGCAGAAAAAAATCCCCAGCTAATTTCCTGAAAGACACAAAAGCTTCTTACTTTCTTGGAAATTTTAAGAGACAAATAAAAACTCCAAATCCCAGAATTTACTGAAGGCAACATTAAAGCAGCAAACAAGAGGGGATAACAAAATGTAATCAGTTTGCTAGGACACACATGCATCTAACTCTCATCACTGCAGAGTGCCACTGATTCTATAATTTAAAAATTGAACCCTGCATTGATGTAAACCTCTTTACTTAATTGTTCTTTTAAAACATTAACCTGAGGCAACGGTGACTCAAAGCTTGGCAGATAATGCAATAAAGAGATCAAATGAAAAGGGATTTTTTTCTACTCGTTAATCTTATTTAAATCTTAGCTGATCAAACCACTGGATGACAGTTTTGTATAATACCATGTGTGCTAGCTTCCAGCTCCTGTTACATGCAATGGGTAAAACTATCAATTGCTTAGCCTTTCAATTTCGCCTAGCCAATCAATTTTGCAGCATTATAGGTAGGTAGGAAAGGACTTTCAGATGATCTTGACTGCAGACAAAATTTTCTCTCTTAGAAGTAGGGTCCTTTTTTTCCTCATGGGAATTATTACAAAACTCTTTCCTATTCACACTATTTTGCTAATTTTGTCTACATCAGACCCTGAAAATAGCAATTATTTTTCTTTGATTCATAAATATATTAATTACCAATGAAACTCCCATTTCAAGAACAAGGTCTTTACAACAAAGACATGGAGACCACAATTTCGCACAGGTGTCATATGTGAAGTTACACTTCACAGTGGTTTTTCTTCAGTTTCACTAAAAACTACACTACAAACTTCCCAAATTACTGTAAGTGGGCACAATTACTGCCTGGAAACTTTCCTTTTTCAGAAAACAGTGGCTATGAATTATACTTCAGTAAATAAACATTTGCTTAAATGAATGGAAGAGATGCATATTAAGATGATCTGGTAACACATTTGTCTACAGCACAGATCCCTTCTGCAAATACCTATTTTCACAGGAACAGAAGCAGTGAATTTTCTGGAGGACTGAAACAGCACATCACTGAACCCAACTGCACTGAAACAAGCAGCTATTCTGAAAGAAATAAGAACAAACAACATTTGTTTTTATAATCCAGTAGGTTTTAAAAGCTACGATTAAACAGAGTTGTTGCTGTTCCTGTTACCTACTGGATCTGGGTGCATAATCCTATATCCCTTACTTTATTTAACGTAGAATGAGGAACACTGAACAATGATGAAGGAGAAAAAATTACATCTGAAAGCAACAGATTTACTTTAATACTGGGTGAATCATGTTTCTTTTTGTATGTGCCTGTTCACTCAAGTGTTAAGTATTTTCTGAATTATAGAACACATACCCTAGCTTCAGCCCTTCTGGAAAGACAGGTACTAAATAATTTACTGGTTGAGTCGTCCACCGAGCCACTTACACAAAGTAATCTGCTATCTTGAAGCTTTCAGCAGACTTTCAAATGAGCTCAAAGAATTACTTTAGATAAAACTTAGAAACACAGGGGAGCTGCAGAAGTATACTTAAAGAAGCTCTACTCTATGGCTTATATTCTTTGAACAGGAAAACAAAATCAGGTTCAGCATTATCTGTGTGGATAAACATCCATGCTACGGTGGACTTGCTTGTAAAAAAAGTCACAGAATAGAGCAAAATTGTGCAGATTGTTTAGAAGGGTCTTCTAAGGAAAAACAGACTCAAGCACTCATTCTGAGCTTGAGGGTGTGGATCCTCCTAAAAACCTTGAAGCCACCAGAGAAGGATGGCAGCAAGCTGTTGTACGGGGGGGTGGAGATGGGCTTCTGTCAGTGTGCTGAGGGAAGGGCTGCCTGAGGGAGCCTGGGGCAGGATGCAGGACTGGCAGCATCCCCGTGAAGTTCAGCAAAGGCCAATGCAGAGCACGGGGGCCAGAGCACAATAAGCCCCTGGAGCAATACAGTGAGCATGCATGTGTGTGTGCATCTACATCTATACATACATAAACATTACAAGGCTGTGAGAGATGGTCATGCTGCTGTGGCAAGACAACTATAGAAAATATGAGTCTTGGGCAGGAAACTGATACCCTTAAAACGGAAAGAGTGAGGCAATATATTCTTCCATCACCTAGCTCAGAGTCAAAATTGGTGTGTTCCCAATTTAGAAAGCAAATGCAAACACAAAAATGTGTAGTGATGACAAGTGACAGTTAAGTGTAAGTAACAAAGATGAGTGTGGCCAGAAAAAAGGCCTCCTTTAAAAATCCCAGAATGTAGAGCAGCTCTTTCCCCATGTTAATTGGATATGCCTTTTTGTTCGTTTTTGAAATGTATTTAATTGACAAACCCAATACAATGTTGTTATTCCCTATTCTTTGAAATTCCACGAGGAAAACTTTTTTCAGGTCACGCATCACCAGAACAAGTTTAAATTTATCCACTCACTTGATCATAAATATAACTGCATCTTTGTTATACCTGTAAATTCCTATGTTCACTGAGGAAACTAAAAAATATCTACCCAAGTAGGGAAAAAACCCCCGTATCTAAAGTCCTGTCTCAAACAGAAGACATAACTCTTGAGGCCCAGTGGAAGGCTACAGACCTCACCAGCTTCCAATTTAAGAACTGAACACTTGAAACTCTGTTTATAGCTGATCCCTCCTTGAAAGAGGTGCAACTAGAAATCAAAAGAGAAACACAGCTAAATGTTTCATTAGATTGAAGTTCCTAGTAGATCATCTTATTCTAGAACCGAATCAGAAAAACAAAGCAGGAAGAAGAACATCTAGAAACCTAGAAGAAAGAAGTGCAGGAGAAACTGTAGAGGTAAGTTTGAAACTCAAGTAGCACAGAAAAAGTCTGAAAAGATTGCCTGCTCTTTGTTTGGGGCAGAACTGTAGCCAATTGCATTGGCCATTAGAAAACATTTTAACATTGAGCACAATAAAGCACAACACTGCCTAAACTTGTGAGGACAGAAAAAGCACCTCAGGTCTACACGATGATAATGTCTTGGGACAACACCAGGCTCTGTGAAACAGCAGAACATCTTACTGAGACATTAAACCTGGATATTTGTTTGATTTTTGATATGGGTTATATGATATTGAATATAATAGAACAGAGTATTGAAAAGCTGCGTTTAAAAAAAAGTAAAATCAAACAGACTTTGTACACTCAAGAATAGTACACTGGTCTTTTAATCTATCTTGCTCATAAAATATGGCTCATTTAATTACAAGAGCCTGCATGTCAAGAATACTGTTACACGAACACGGTATTTATCATTTATGTAACCTGTGAAATGATAAAACCAAAATAAATACAAAGTCTTTAATTATGTGGGGCTGCCTGAACTAGGTCAGAGAGTTTGGCCTCTGAGCTATATTTTTCTTTTGGAAATTCCACTTCTTATCTAAACTTACCAGCACTCTCAAGACAAATACCCAAAATCGTGATTTCACACGAAGACAGACGTGTGGTTATATTCCTAAATTACTTACAAATTGTAAAATTAATCTTAATAACTAATCATGTCACACTGCATGTCCTTTAATTCACGTTAGTGATCAAACACTTTGGTTATATAAAATTGCCTAATTATAACCCTGGGGAACCATTTGGACAGTTTGTGGGGTTTTTTGGGAAATAAGCTAAAGGTAGCTTCAGGAAAAATCAAGAAATTTATGTGTTTTGAGACCGATTACTTACAGGGCACTTTGGTACAGAATTCTCAGTATGAACAAATCGATTCAAAGCAGATGTTCAAGCACAGATAACATCAACAGCATGCTGGGTCAACAGCTAGGCTCTAGACTGAGAGAAAGTACTAACAAGTTGAAATTTTTGGGCCTGTATGTGTGCTTGATTTGCACACAGTCCTTGTGAATCACGTACCAGGCTGCATGAAGCATTCCCTACTCATTTTCCTTTAAAGAAAAGGCAATGCATCTGTCACTGAACCAATGCTATTAACAACTCGTTGTGGTGTACCTCAGTGGAAAGACACTGAACTAAAGACTTGAAGGCCACCTCTTCACATGTTGCTTTCCCACAAATTGTAGTGTGACCACAGACAAGTGTGAGTTTGTGTGAATGTGATACCGCTCGAACGACACTAGATAAAATCCAACATGCTACACCATGTTTCTGTTTTCTCTAATGTAATTGAATATTCTTTCCTTACAGTCAGTGGGAGAAATGCACCACTTAAAGACTTTTTAGGCATGTAATCTAATCAGTGCTCCTTAATTATCCTTGACATATGTGTCAGTAAAATTCTGTAGGATGCTACTGTCATTACAGCCAGCAGAAGCATGTAGGAAGAAAATATGCAACCATCAGTCTTAAAACATGAATCCATTCCTTAGGCAGCAGGAGCACTAATTACTATGTCAAGGATGTAAGATCACAGCAACTGCCTATTGAGCAGAGGCAAAAAACTTGCCATAATTCAGCAACAACATAAATAGTTGAAATAATATATACTTTAAACTCTTCAAATAGACTTGCATAAATTAAAACAAAGCAGAAGCTATCATTATAACAATTCATGTTAAGGCCCACCAACTAACGAAACTGATATGTACCAGAAAAGAGACCAAAAGATTTCTAGACAACAGGTTGTCAGAGTCAATAGGCAGCTTACAGAGGAATATGATGCTACTGAAAGCTCATCCTTGAATTGCATGTGTTAGTCTTGTATTTGACAAATTTCCAGGAGCATTTTTTGGGCACATTGTTCATGTAGGAATTATTTTTTTATATTTTAAAGAAACACAATCTATGAATTTATAAAAGCTAATTTTGACAGATACTAGGTTATTGGGGTTTCGGTTTTGGGTTATTTTTTTAAGTTAGGAGCACAACTTCAGCAGTATGAACCAGAGGAACAATACAAGTTAGTTGGAAAATCAATCTATGGTTATATCTAAGCAGTGGGTTTAATATGCATAGATTTCTGCAGCAAGACATTTGGTGCTGTTCACCTCATGTCCACACTGTATGTATTTTGAGGACAGAAACTCTGGACCAGCTCCAGTCTGGTCCTGTGAGCATTTGGATTGCATTAGGTATGCTGCTGGAACTTACCTTCTGGTTTATATTCTATTTAAAAGAAACCTAGTTTCTTTCAAAAGACTGCTCCATGGAATGAGTCTAAGTGCTAAGCAGAGGTAACAAGAAAACAAATTTCCAAAGTGCATTAAAATACTTATGTGGATACATATTCAGCCAAAGGCCAGAACAAACTCAGTCTCAGACATTTATATCCAGAACATTCTGATTAAGTCTTCTTGCTCCCTCCTCACCCATATATTCCTTTCCCATAACATATTTTAGGCTGCTAATGCAAATTTTTTAGTTTTTTTTTCAGTCTGGTTTCCTATGTGTATGGCCAGTATGCAGAATCTAGAGCAAGCCATCTCATATCAGCTGCAGTAATTCTATTGCTATTGTGAAGTCTTGTGATAGAAGTAATAAAAAAATAGCATTTTGATTTTTTCCCCCTGATTTGTGTAAACGGTTTTTAGTAGTCCTGACTAATCCTATCACAAGTTTATTAAATAATTTAAAAACTGAGGTACAATGTGTTACAGAACGATGATTTGCAGAGGAAGAAAATTTTAAATCTTTCATATAGAGAGAAAAAAAAATTCAAGAGTAAAACAAGAATATTAGAAACAGCTGCTACACATGTAATTATGGAATAAAGCATTTAACTTTGATTTTTTCTTCATGTATAACTGTAGTAAAAGCATGTACCTGCTCACGGCAGAGGGTTTGGAACTGGATGATCTTTAACATCCCTTCCAAACCATTTTATGACATAATGAATACAAAAACAACAGAAGAACTTTCAGATGATTTTTTAATATTTCAGTTTCATATATGTAATAAAATAAACACTAAACACCTACTGTTTATTTAAAAATCAAGCACCATTTGTGTTCCAAAAGATTCTTATATTGTAGTCTCCAGAACCTGTGGAAACTTTTTTGAGCTTTGTTTTTCCTTTCAATTTAGGAAGAAAACTAAGGTACATAAAAATATTAGGTATCTTCTGCATGCTAGAAAATTAGCTGGTCAGCACTACAGAGCATGCTTTTAATTTTCTGTGACCTACATAGAAGGAAACTTAACATTTCACTAAAAAAAGAAAGTTTGTCTAGCTGATTCCTTCCCATTCCCGCTGATAACCATCATCAACTGCTCCACCACCACAAAGCAGGTAGCAGGGCAGACACATTAGAAATCCTATAACCAATTTTCTGTTTATTGCAATGAAATTGTGGTTTGCCTGCAAAACCATGACATCCTTGAATTATCAACTGTTCCCAGCACAAATCCAAAACACAGCCTCATACTAACTACTAGGAAGCACATGAAATAGAGAAATCAACTTTCCTGTATGACCCCATCGCTCACCAGCACTGCCTGTCACTTCTGTCACTTCCTGCCAGAGGAAGCAGGTCCCAGGACTGGAACACCTTGGCAACCAAAGCCCCCAGGCTTAGTGACACACGCGTGGCAGGAATCGCTCTCAGCCGTCACACGAGCGCTGCTGGGACTACAGTGCCACTGCCTCGGCTGAACTCCCCGTTCTCCGAAGCTCATTCCGCAGCAAGCACAACCTCTGAGCAGCGCAGCTCATTTCCACCTCCGAGCTGGCAGTGCCCAGGGCAGTCAGCTCCCTGGACAGACCACAGAGCACAGCCCCAAAGCGAGACACTTTTGAGCCTGCTTTTCTCAGCCGTAGATGGTGCTTTTAAGAGGAGCTAAAGAAAGACTAGAAGAGTTGTCCTCACATCACAGATCATTCAGCCAAGTTGTTTTAAGGTGGTTCCTTCACATCCTTTCTGTAACTACACCTAAATATACACACAGATAAGTTCCAGCAGCTGTTACCAGCTTTGGGTTTGAGGAGATTTAAATTATAGCTGGATTAAACTTAGTTCTGTTTTCCCAGGTTTTCAGAAGTGGCAATGCAGCTAAAGTTGGGAAGCACATAAAGTACATCAAGATAACACCGCCACTAATGTTTTGTTGCCAGTGGAACTGACTTCATTATATATTGCAAAGCAAATATATCTCTGTGGGACAGATCTTTCCAGTTTTCAAACCACACACTTTATCTAGCCTGTAGTCTTAATTTCTGTTTGCACACTAGCCACAGAAACTCTTGACTAAATTCCAGGCTTCACATTAAATTGGTGAGATTACTGCTTAAGAGAAACACTTTAGCACTAAAACGTGAGCAAATTTAATGAAGGCATCGCCAAGAAACACTAAACTATACTACACCATTCATTTTCCCAAGGAAATGGCACTTCTGGTATAGAAATACAGAATGCTAAATTGATTAACAGTATGGAAATTAAAATGCTAAAGCAATTGCCATTTTTATCATGGTCAATGACCTTACATTCCTGTCAACTTCTAAGGACACAAGTCTTTACCTGTTTTTATATTTACAGATGTATTTTCAAAACAGTAACAGAAAAATATATTAAGGGAGAGCAGGCTGAAGGCAAACTAACTTCTCACATTTCCCTTACCATCTTCCTACAATTACTTTCTCTCAAAAGTCTGACCTTTTTTTTTTCTACAATGACTTTTAAGAAATTTCTCAGAAAAAACAGATCGAATACCAATGAGTAACTGTTGTTGTTTTGGGTTTTTAAAAAATACTGTTTGATCAATATTGACAGCTGTCCTCATTTTCTTTCTCATGAGGCTTTTTTGTTTATACCCCCTCCCTTTTCCTCCACAGCTTACAGGTAATTCTTCTTTTCCTTCATGTCACCTGCTAATCTCTGTTCTGCTTTCACTCAGTCTTCTCCCTTTCATCTTCTTATTCCTGTCCTCTCTGACCTACCTTAGAAACAAACTCCTATTTAATCTCCTTAGAACATCCAAAACTTGTTCTCCTCCCCAACTTGCCTTGTTTGTGGCGAACTTTCAAGTTGTACAGTTGAATGTAAACAGACATCTGCCTTCTGGTGATGGAACTGAATTGCTGCAACAACTCATAAGCAATCTAGATATCCACAGATTTAAATAGCTCACTTAATCTCATTAGCCTTTTGGTAGCCCAGGCAGTGCACTCAGATGTCAAATTGCAACATATTTGCAGGCAGGCAATCAAAATCAGGGAGCTCTGACCCAGATGAATCCTGAAAACCAGGACAGCTCTAATTTAAGTGAACTAAATCTACATGCAACTGTCTAAAACACATTTCATTCATATTTTGGGCCTAGGAGTATTTGAAAGTGTGTTTCATGTCAGTCCCTAAAACAGTATCATTTGGGCAGCAACTGGCTTTTAAAATGAAGATTCAGAATGGCCTGTGGTCGAACACACCATGTTCAGCTTCAGAGTACCACTGCTGATAAGGAGGGGAAGGGAGAGAAAGTCAACAAACACATGATGACAGTTCCCACATATCATTTAAACCAGAATGTAACTGAAGTAAGGACTGGATCTCTGTACAACATTGTTCTTCAAGCTCTATTGAATTTGGGAACTAAAAGACAAATCGAAGCTCAGTTTTGTTGGTTCTCCAGTGAAGCCCCTTTGTTTAGGATTTTGAACATTAGGCAACCATTTAGCTACTGTGAACTACTACAATCACTGTATAGACTTAAAAAAAAAATCTGCATTACCACAAGTCGGTCATCACATTTGTAAGACATGTCTTACAAATTTGTCTTACCCATGTCTTATGGCTTTGGGTTTTATGAGATCAGTTTGCTTCTTCTGGGAGCATTCACTAGGATCAACTGCAAAACAGCTTATCTTCCATCTGTAAGATTATTTTCAACGAATGCAGAAATACATCTACCTGTTTCATGAGTTCATAGGAAGAGAAAAAGTTGCCAAAGGATGTACTATAATGCAAAAATACAGTAACACTAGGACATTTATTACATTATTGTTTAACTGGTATGAATATAAAACTCCCTTTCAAGATAGAAATGTTTTTGACAAATCACAAGAATAAAGAGCCTTTAAAAATTTTATGAAGCACTGTATTTCATTCTACAAAGAATATTATAGAGACAACTAGAAGGGGAAAATATTATTAAAAAAACAAAAGCAGAATAAATATTTTAAATCAGATAAACTAACCAGTTTTTACACATTCAAAGATTTCAGGCTTTTAAGAAAAAAATATTTACTCTTTTGAAAATATCAACTTTTATTATAGATTTATAAATCAAAATGAAAGTGCTATTTAATAGTAGTATACTGTCACAGGGAAAAAAAAATAGAAAAAACCCCGTGCAGCAGTCACAAGGATTATAATTTTGGATCCTTAGCGTGCATGCTCTGTAATCATACTTCAAAGTAAAATATCAACAATCAAATCTGTAGAGAAGGTGATGAATATTTACTTTGCTGACTCATTCCAGATGTATACACAAGTTCCCAGGAAAGGAGTGCCCATGACTGAAGACAGGTGTGATGGAGGTGAGGGGAAGGGACCAAAAACCCTGTCAGAGGTACCTTTTTGATCAGCCTGCTGCTGAATCACTGCGTGCTGTCAGTCTAAGGCTGCAATTACTGATCCAGATGGGTTAGGACTTCGTTCTGAAGCCTTCCAGCAGATGTCCTCGCAACGCAGGCATGTCTGGGAGGCTCAAGATGTCACCATTTAAAACAGACAGATGGGGAGGAAAAGAGACTCAAAATAGGGGTGATATAAATATATAAACGAATTCAAGGTATTCAGTGTATTCTCAAAAGCCAAATTCAAAAACATAGGCAGCATGTTTAGAAGAAAGAAGTGTCGTCTTAAAAACTAAAAGAAAGTCACCCGAACAAGTATATGCTTGAAGCAGCACATCTTGTTTCCATCAATGTTTGGTAACTCTTACACTTCATGTGTAAACAAAACAGAAGGTTCAAAAAATGGTGACAAGCACGAGCACAAGCAAACAGCATAAAGACTCTAATCCTGTCCCCCTCCCTTCCCTTTCATGTTAAAACTGACACTGATTTTATTGTGCACAGAGCCTTCTTCACTTCTCCCTAGTGGCAATGACATACAAATGTTGTCACGAAGTTGGTATTCTTGGAAACACAAAATCCATCTGCTATTTTAGGGAGACTTAAAAAGAACAATTTCCTTAAAATAATCATCCTCATCATGACTTGTACAAATAGAAAGTTTTGATACTACATTAAAAATATTTGACTTGCCCTCCTAAGTAGTGAGTAATGCATCCACAATTAACCACCCACAGACACCTATGAGAGAATGATTCATCGAGTAGTGGTCTATAAACTCAAAGCTGGGATTCTTCAACCAGGTCTATCGGATCAGTATGTCCAGCCCTCAATCCACTGCCTGCTTTACTGCAGATGTTCATGGCTTCACACTTGAGAAGCCGCATCAGAGAAAGACGAAATCAAGAAGATGAGCATCACTGACTTCTTCAAGAGCAGACACAGAAGTGCTGAAACTCACGGCTTACTGGGAGACCAGCCAACTGGGACATGTCAGTCACTACACTCTGGCTGGTGGAAAGAACTCTAGACTGTCCCAGCTTCTGGAAAATGCTGGGAGGGTGGCTACAATAGCTGCGACAGACTTGTCTGCCAGAGCTTCTTCAGTGGCTCAAATAACTGGGACAGATTTGTCTGCCAGAGGTTCTTTGGTGGACCCATTATGGCACTTAGAGAGCGAAACCATTGCTATGTTCTACACACAACTAGGCCCAAGCTAACATCATCAATTTTAGAAACAGACTGCTTATGGAATCTTACAGGAGTAGGGTTTTGTCAGTATCCTGGCTGAATCTTCAACAGCACGGGTGAATGATTTTCTGTAGGCTGATTGTTCTCAATTTCAACAACGAAAGTTAAAAGAAAAACAGATTTTTAGCTTGGAATCAGTGGATGACCATGGTCAACAATACAGAACTGTTACATTTCTTAACTGGTGAATGCTTTCATGCCATAGAAACATCAGATAAAGCACATTCTGCATGTAATTTGTCTTAGGAAAAGAAGAATCCAGGTTCCACACCCTGAAAAGCAGGTAAATACAGTATTAAAGGCATTACAGTTTTTCAGCTTAACTAAGGTTCTCTTCAGCTGTCACAAAAAATACTTATAAAATTCTCTTTAACCTTTTAGTTGTGCTGTACTTAAGCAAACAAAAAGCCCAGAAGAATTCTATGAAATCAAGATTTCCATTTAAAATATCAAAGGACAAATACGAATGACGGTTGGGAAACAGCTACAGACTTAATCATTTAAGACTACTTCACTAAGCTCTGTCATTGTCTTGAATCTGAAGCCACTCACCCTTCAGCCACAGGATAAGGAACACTGAATTACAGTGCAAACAGAGGTTAATTCTACTGTTTCCAAATAAAGACCTCCTATGGGAACAAATACACATCTCAAACAAAACCATAAAAAATGGTAAAGTAACCCTAATCATAACCAGCTGTTCCTTCATAGCTCTAGTTTTATCACGTACACATATTCCAGTCAAATCTTTACAAACTATGTCAACAAGTCATGATTTCCCCCTCTTTCCCCAAGAAAACTGTGCAAGGATAACTACACGTCCACGAAATAGAGGATGTCATTTTATTGGAGGTCCACAGGTAATTGTATCACATTAGGGAGTGGAAGAATCTTGTGGTATGGCACAACACAATACCTCACTTAAACACTTAAACAGAAGGTTAAATGATATGCAACATGATCAAATCAGTAATTCATAATCTTCTAGGCACCACTGATTAATTTAAAATAAAATTTAATAAATTGAAAAAATATAGTCCATTAATTTGTTTGTTGTACTGTCTTTAAACGAAACAGCACTTTGAAAGTCACAAATAAAAAAAGCAGCACTTTCTCTTAATACCAACACCACTGTAACACATACTGTAGCGTGGCATGCAAATCCACATCTGCAGTCTTTTGTTTTGTTTTGTATTAACAAATGGAATGGTAGTTTTCTATCTCAAATATTGGTAGCATAACATGTAAGTGCAGATCATTCTGGCCACAGGCGTGGTAAGCCGTAACAAGTGTGTATTACAAGAGCATAGAACACAGAGCATGACACTTACATCCAAGAATCTCTCTCTTTTGTACTGTACATGGTGTTTGTTACAGGCTGACTTCCAACTCGCTGTACCCAAGCTTCAGGAAACAAGATTATTGACCTTTTCTGGTTTTATTTAAAAATAAAATGTAGTCACCATCAGAGCACAACCATTAACAACCTGGTCAAAAAAATGCCATAGCTCCACTGAAAAAAAAAACCTTGTCTTTTTAGTAGACTCCATTATGCGATAAAGTTTCCATTACAGGCATGTTACGAAGCCTTACAGTGGTACTGCAGCGTCATTCCTGTTAAGTACAGATTTGTGTAGACACCAGGAAATGGTGTGATGTTCAGAAAAGCTGTTCAAACTGAGCTAAGCTTCACGAGACCACGCACTGAGTCTTCATGCAACGAGTCCTGGCTGGCTAGACTCAGGACGTGCATTGTATGGCTGTGTGTAATAGGACTTCCACTTGGCAGCATCCCAGGGGGTGATGGAGCTTCTTCAGGAGTGAGGAACTGGTGGCCTTCGTGCTCCTCTTTTAATGGTATGATGTCTGTCAAACCTGAATCTGATGTGAGATTTGGCATAGAAGATGGTGGTGTTGGTTGCCCTAGAGTTAGAGTTGCACAAGGCCCACTGATAGAAGTCTTTCCTGGTAAAGGGAGCTCTTCACTAGTTATGCTTGGCTCGCTCTGTAGGAGGGGGGTGGCAGCAGCCTGCAAAACGAATTTAGTGCTCTGAATGCACTGATCTTGGTCACACTGTAGAGTGGAAGGGTGTCAAAATCACATAAGGCAAACAAAACAGACAAAAAAAAGGGGAGAATATGGATAAAAAGGTATGGAAAAGAATGGGATGTGAAGAGAAAAAAAGAAAGCCATTAGTATCATTCCATGGTTAGCCACCCAAATATCCCATTGCATGCTGCCCAGGAAAAAAAAAAGAAAGGCATGCATAACTGAGCCAATGCTTTGGATTATTATTATCAAAGTAAATTATGACATACATTTACAGTGTTCATTTAAGGGTTCTTTAAAAAACACTAGGCAATTTTCTTCTTTTAACTGGTCTTCACATGTAGGAATTAACCTACCACAGAGGTTTTCCAGAACAAGAATTCTTTTGGCACAGATGATCTTACAAAGATACAGTCAATAGTAAAGCTCTGTTAGTAAAAATTTTTCCCCTTACACTTTAATACATTATATGTAAATTCTAGAGAATATCCTACACTATACTCCATACTCTAGAGGATGTGTAGAAATCAGGCAGCACTGCAGATACATCAAGATCAACCTTAATGATTTTTAGGCTGTTTCTTGATTAATCCTGACAATGTGACGAATCAAGGTACAAAACACAAGTTTTCTGGCAAGCACTGTCTCAATAACAAGCCAAATTCAGCATTATATAAATCCAATTATCTCAGTGAGTGTTACCAGAAATGTTTTTTTTTGGCTCTACACCACTCCTAAGAACTGTTTATATAAAATTACCCCTCATTCCTTGAGATAACAAGACAGGTACGTGTTTCAATAATGTCCAGCTAGCTAAGACGGTAGTATACCTACTGCCAAATTAAGTTTCTTTAACATGAATTGGCATGATTTCTGAGAGCTTCTAAGGAAAAAATATTTAATTCATAGCCTGACCAGTTATAACATTGCAGTTTTTCAAAATCTTGTTAGCTTCATTTGCCACAGTACTGTTCTGCTGGGTAAGAAAAACACTACAATCAGTGAATACAACTACAACTGCAATGAAGGACATTTGGAGGCAAGCCAGAATAAAAGATATATCCAGAGGTAAGACATCCTATTTACTGTTGTTATTTCAAGTATTCTGTTAAAGCAAAATGTTCTGCTCTATGACTGACTTCTTAGATTTTTATTAAATTCCTACACATTACAGATCCATCATCTGTTCAGATATTCCCAATCATAACCATTGTTACTAACATTATAGCAATTCCCTAAAACGCTCATTTGAGTTTAATAAGCCACTGTGACACACTCTCTGAAAAGTCATGGGAAGACATTTGCGTCCTTTACAGCATGATGAAAATTGTGATTAACAATGCTTAACAATGCTTCCTCTGTTACTTTCAGGTTCTCCAATTTCACCACTGAATAGCTTAATGATGGATGCACACACCTTACATTTAGCAAGTGTGCAAGCAGACTACTTGGCCATAATAGATAGGTAGTGTTTAAAACACATCTAAGTGGTTTAGGACTCCCAGACCAATTACTTTTTGACAGGCAGAAGCTCAATCCTTACTCAGTTACGTATTTCCAAGACTTCCGCTTTCAGAAAGATAAACAGACTGACCTCCTGTCACATAAACTGAGTTCATATAAATTGCAAGCAATCTTCCGCTCACAAAATGATGAACAGCCCCAGCCAAAAAACTGAAGTGGTTCCCTATCATTTCAGAGGGATTACTCACAGGCTTAAGCCATAGCCTTGCTTAAGTACCTTACTAAGAAGAAAACTGTCAGCATCTTTTAAAGTCAAGCTTTCAATTAGTAATTCAGTGTGAATAACTCATTCTTGGTTAATATCCTGTTATTCACGCCTGCTTATTTAAATTAAAACTTCAACCAACCTTACTATGCAGACCTTAAAAATATGTTAACTGCATTTTCAAACTTCAGAAAGACCAACAAAACCTATTTTCTCTGAAAGGCAGTAGCCAAAGAAGTAGTTAAATAACAAAGGAATGCTTATAACTACTGGGGTACACTGAAAACAAATAATGTTAGCAGCTGACTTATTGCTTTAGTGAACCTTCAGCTCTGATCTTCAAAAGGAAATCATTAACATGTTCCAGGCAATACAAGTACACAGCTTTGTATTAGCTGAAGATAATTTATTTGAACTCATCATATAGTCTGAATTTTCTTCTTATAGAACTCTACTGCATTTCAATTAAATCAATATCGAAAAGATAAAGTAGCCTTATAAAGCTCCATTAAATAGTGTTACAAACTTCTTCAGGTGCTGTATATCTCTTCATTTTCCATGCACTTGTCACTTCCCTAAAGCCTCTCCTTTCATTTAGATAAACTTCAGGTTTTGTTTTTCTTGTCTGTTCAACAGTGATCAGCACAAAATCTTTAGGAAAATACAGGCTGTAAAGAGCTTTCAAAAGTGAACTAGTGCAGGGTCTAAGCCAGAAAAAGTATGTGTGTTCTATGAGGCTCTCAAAAAATCTGATAAAAACAACACATAATATATACAGGTAGACTATTCTTGAATCCACCTGTATACTGAGCCTACTGAGTCTATTCTTTAGTCAAAACTAAACAAGAAAATCAGATTTGTTTATAGAGTTGGCATGGTGTTTTTCCCTCAATTTCGTTATTTCACTCTTGACTGAATGAAATTTAGGGCAGGAAGTCTTAGCTGCTACTAATCACATGAATTATCCAACACTAGAATTTCAAATGAAACAAAAAAGCCTATGATTGCAACAAAAAGGAAGCTAAGCATTGAAATCTAAATAACTAAAAATTGACTGTAAAAATTATTTTATATCACCAGCATCTTATTTCAGATACACTGACTTTATTTTCCACTTAAAATTTCCACTGCTTCAGAGAAACAGCAGATTCTGAAGGTAAGACAAGTTTAGTAAGTTCTACAAGTACAGAAATTCAACTAAATATATGCACAGAAAATTTTAGCATCTATTTATTTCCACATAAAAAGGCACAAGTTAAAGCAAATTAGACAAACCCTAGAATTCTGTGTTTATTTCACAAATAATAAATACAAACAACTAAGGAAAAATATTTTTCTTTTTTTCTGAAGAAAATGTTTTTTCTAAGCTACACAGAAAATACATAACATTGTTGTACATGGCAATATATTTTTCACATTTCTAAATGTGATTATTTCAAAATAATCAGAATTACTTACTTTAAATATTAAATAAGCTTAGTTAAAATTTTCCTAAATGCTAGTAACATTCAAGAATTGTTACAGCTCTCAGAAGATGGAAAAAGCAGGTGGAATAGTCTCATAATCTCTGAATAAAGTACAAACAACATGGAGTTCAGAGGAGGCTTACAGTGCTATGAAGTTACAGAAAGGATGCTGAAATACCATATTCTGGGTACAACAAATGGGTAGAGCAGAGGGATAGAGCTGTGTAACTGTTCCCAGCAGGTGCAGGACTTCACAATCAAAATCAATGTATTGTGGATATTGTGCAACAACTGAGCCACAAACTCCACCAAGTCAATGGCTCCACTGTCAAGTATTACAGGGCATGTGGAGTACATCTATGAAAGGAAACACTTCTGAAGCCAAACAGGAAACTACACTTGGCCCAGAGATTTTACTTCAGATGGGACACTGTTCTTGTGGACTGAAAGTCTGTGAATGCTTAGAGCAACTTGAGTGCATTCCAGGGGCGTATCTTCTAGAATAAATCTAGTTCATTTGCTCTGACACTGCTCTGAGATGTGAATAAGAATGCAGAAAACATGCACTATCAAAAGAATTGCTCCTAATGCATATCTCAACTCAAAGCTAAATGCTGAAATTGATTTACTTGCATGTGCCTGTAACCCATTTTAACTGTGAAGTAAAATGCATTAAAGAAAAACCTCTATCAACCTTGACTGTAGTAATGTTGACTTGGTAAGAGCCCCGAGTTCAGTTTTGGGCATCTGGGAAGTACATCAGTAAATATACAAGGGAAACACTTGCAAAATTCCCAGCAAAATGGGGCTGTGGTCCTTGCAAATTCTGTTATTGTGATGATAGAAATACTTACTCCTAATAACGAAAATATGAAAAGCAAAGGAAAAAGTACGCTAGGATGGTCAGAGTTAATGTTCCCTGAGTCAGCAGGATCTATTTCCAGATCAGTAACAGAAATACTTAAGTGAACATGTGGGACAGGACTTTCCTGCACTTATCACTGGTAATAAATGCTGTGCGTGCGCTACAATTTTCCTACAACTTCTACAATTTTCAGTAGTACATACAGGTAAGAAAACACTTTAGAGAACTTGCATCCAGGAAAGGAAATGGAGAACTAGAAACAAGGGAATTTGGTACACAAGGAACTACCTATACACTGAAGAAGAGATGCCTAGGAATGCAGGAATACAAGCAAATTCCTTAAAAACAAGGAAATAAACCTGTCCTGACACAGAGTCAAACAGACGCTAATTCCATCACTTTATAAGGCATTAGAGAATTCCTAGAGACATCATAGTAAATATAAACTGAACTAATTCATCTAAAAAACTTCGTGGAGTGAGACAGATTCTGTGTTTCCTCCTAATGGATTACAAAAGAATAAAATATCCTATATCAAACCCCAAGAATCAATTCCAGCTTTTAAGATAAAATTAAATACTATGGTAGTGCACACCTAAGTAGTGGTAACGGATGGGTTTATGGTGAAGTAAGAACTTTTTTCAGAGCACAAAGAAAATAAACTTTAAAATGAAAGAGAAAGAATAAATTACAGAGAAATTATTATTTCATAATGGGTGAGATACTGTGCTTCATACAAAAAAAATTTCTTAAGAAAAAGGAAAGTACTTGGGTAATCAAACTAATTATAAGCTCATAAAAATAATCAGGAATAAAATGCAATAGGGAAAAACTTTGGAAATTACCAGATCTACAGATTATAAGCTCCAAGTGACCATGCTTTTCATGTGGATAAAGATATTAAGAAGTTGGCTAATGAATTTACCAGACTAATTTCAAATTATATTGGAAAAGAAATTAAAAACACTGGGAATGCACCAGGAAAATACTTGTATGCTTCCAGTCTTCATGGAAGTAAATACAGACTTAGCTTTTAGTAAAACAAGGTAGATACTACCGAAAGAACATGAGAATAACCTCTTCTATAAAGATCTAGAAAAAACCCCAAATCACAGTATGGGTCTATCAAGCCCTGATTATAGCTACGACTCCGACTTTGTGAGATTGTGACAAACTGGGTCACTACCATGAGTAGGGTAGATCCTGTATGAAATATTCAAAGTCTCGGAGGCAAAATTACCACAAAAGCTGTTGAACTCAGGAAGAGTGCCCCACAAATGGTATCCTGAATAAGGGATAATGTACTGCACTGAAAACCAGCATCTGGCAACTTACACTTAGCCTGATATTTATTTTGAACTTAACTGAAAAAACAAGGCGATGCTAAAAGCTTTATTAAAATAAATGAAAACAGAGTATTATAGTAAGCAACCCACAGAGATTTAATGAGGGACAAGAGACTCGTTGGGTGAAGCACAACAATTTATTTAGAATGCCACAAGTCACTGACTCCTACAAGGAGCTGCTAAGGGAGCTGGGGTTGTTTAGCCTAAAGAAGAGGAGGCTCAGAGGAGACCTCATTGCTCTCTACAACTGCCTGAAAGGAGGTCTTTGCCAGGTGAGGGTTGGGCTCTTCTCCCAGGCAACTAGTGACAGGACAAGAAGACATTGTCTTAAGCTGCACCAGGGGAGGTTTAGGTTGGACGTTCGGAAGACGTTCTTGACTGAAGGGGTGACTGGGCACTGGAATGGGCTGCCCAGGGAGGTTGGTGGAGTCACCATCCCTGGAGGTGTTTAAGACAAGACTGGATGTGGCACTTAGTGCCATGGTCTAGTTGACAAGGTGGTGTTTGGTCATAGGCTGGACTTGATCTCAAAGGTCTTTTCCAACCTAGCTGATTCTGTACAAGATTTGAGGGAAGAAAAGGAAATGAAAGAGGGAAGGAATAAGAGAAGACAAGTGTGAGAGAATATGCTCATTTAAATCTTTATTACATATCAATGGTGAGGAGAGACATTTTAGCACACTATGTGGATTAAGCAGGGTAACATCTAGACATGAAGACTTGATGTAATGCATTCTGGAATAAGATCAAGAGACACACCACAAAGGTGTACTGAAATACACTTCAGACTTCTAGTAATTTATTTCTTGTAATCAAAAGCATTACGCTTGCTAAAATAGCATAAATATCTCTGATGATGTATAAACAGCCAAACTTCAAACTGCTGTTTGGAAAGTACTATGGTCTACAGTTATGATCTACACATGCTCCTTTAAGTCAAGGAATTTCACTTTGTCTTTATCTGAAGTTGTAGTAATACCGGCTGCAGTACCAGATACATCCCCCTCAACCAGGGAAGGGAAAATAGCATTAGAGAGACTGGTAAACTAAGCGGGTCTTTAACAGTTTGCAACAAAACTCAAGGGAGAAATTTTAATGCTGATAGCCAGCAGCCATTAGAAACCAATTGGTCTTGGATACAGACCAAGAGAAAAGATGCCCTGAGAAAAACGGCATTATAGTCTTAAAAGATATTCCTTCAAATCAAATAAGACCTACTACATTTTTCAAGCTTTTTCTGAAGAGGTCATTTTCAGGAGTGAAATCTGCACATTTCCTAATGACTCTGATAACTGTCAAAGAACCCAGGCTTTTCCCAGCTCATGTGGTGTGATGTTCTAGGATATAAGAAGAAATCCTTGAAGACTTTGTAGAATTAGAGGTATTACACTCTTAAATCCTAACAGCTACCTGTTTGACTAAAAGGAATACCACAACAGATTTCTCCATTTCTAGAGACCTACTTAGTAAATTTTCTACCAAACTGGGAAATATTTTCTCATTAATATCTAGGAATAATGATAGTGTCTATATTCTTGCAATGATAAGACACTTTATTGCCATGGACACATTGTGGGTTTATGATCCTCACAAATAATAAGATTTGACAGAGTCAGAAAGTTTGGGTATCCTTGAAAGACCTCAGTCCATTTCCAATGTTTGCTTTTTCTCTTTTTTTTTAAAAAACTCCTTTTTCTTTCTTCAGAGTTATAATATTTTGAGTAAAACTTACATAGAGCATTACCTTGTTCTGCTCAACTGCGCCTCGGAAGATTCAGACTTAATACCGTGTCTCTAATACATTTTCTTATTAAGGAGACTAACAAATCTATTTAATCCTCAAAACATTTAAGTAAAACCATCTTAGGAACTACAGCAAAATTTTTACATGAGTTTATCAGTGACACTAAAACTAATCTGTCTGGGAAGAGCGAGTCTTTTCTTCTTTTGTTCAAAGGAAAGGCTGAACTATGTCAGAAGGCCTCGTGGCTTCCTCTTTTTTGGCAGAGGGAGGGCATCCGTAACTCACAACTTCTTTGACAAAGTCTTAGAACCCACATACTGTGAAGATATGTGGACGGCAATTCAGAAATAGGCACATATGCAAGACGGTTGCCTTCAGAAAAAAATCTCTTTCCAGTTATTCTCTTCTTGGCACTGGAAATCCTATCTTCCATTACGACAGCCAATGGTACCAGCAAAAAACCAAAGTAAATACTATTGGCACAGTTTCAAAGAGGTTTAAAAAACTTTTGCTGTAACAATCCAGTTGCCAATTTTTGTTCAAGTTCAGTGTCCTCCTGCTCTTTCTTCAACATACTTCTCCCCTAGAAACTCCTCTTTGTTCATCTTTGCTTTTTAAAATATGTTAGTCTATGCAAAACTGCAGTGTACAAGCAAAGAAGGAAAATAGAGTATGAAGAAAGTGCCACACAAAAAACAATTAGTTGGAAAATGATGAACCAGAGTAAGTCCACGATACTTGAATATTCCAGTTCAAAACACAGTAGGTGTCAACAGTAAAAGTCAAAATGCCAGTATATTCAACAAATCAACAGCGTAGAAAAGACTTTTTTTTTTAGAATCCATGAGCAATAACTATTACACTGTGTGAAATATACATTAAAAAGAGCCTTGGATTTTGTTTTTTTCTTTACTGTTATTAAACAACTCATTCCACCCAGTGTGTCAGCTGTATCCAGTTAGTTATTACTTGATTAGTTCACATGAAAGTGGAGAAGAAAAACATTCACAGGAATCTTGATGAACAACGCTATGGGATGATTCCTACCATGTTGCTCTGAGATTGTGTCGCCCCGTACATGGTAATGCCATTTGATGGTCCTGCTAATTGCGGTGTGTCTGGCTGTATAAATCCTCTTCTGTCAATTAAGCTACAGAATAATCACAATAAAGGAAAAGTATTAGAGACATTGCTGATCAATAACTCTCTCCTCTCAATAAAAAGAAAGAAAAACTTTCTATCATACAACAGACCTTAATACCTCACCAATACCTTCTAATGTCCCCATTCAGACATTATGAAGTACTAGACTTCATTTTCTACTCATCAGTAAGGTACTTGTTCCTTGTGATACTGCCTGTCATATACCACATGTACTGCTACTTTTTTTGATTTTTATCACAGACAGTAGACTGAGAAGCTTACCAGCAGATACCATGAAACCAAAGAATTTTAAACCACAGGTGAAAAAACAAATTACAAAACTCACTAGGGCACTTTGATTCAGTATCTCTTTTAAAGGTTCTTTTTTTTATCCGCTTCCACATCTAAACTGAAACTACTTAATCACAAAATTTAGCAAGAATGAAGAAAAGCTCATCTTTCTTTCTGACAGACAACTTAACTTGCCAGGTGTTTCATGACAGCTATTTAACACTGCTTATAGTGTTCCACTGTGTTTACCAAAGTGATGCACTCAAAATTTCTTATTTCTAAAAAAATGATTTGTGGAGAAATTACTAAAAGTAAGTAAAAATTTACATAAGATTATAAAGAAATTAAATAGACTGAAATAATCCGTCCTAGTTAAACACTAAAGATGCTTAAAGAAGTTACATGATTTGTTGTATCAGAATACTGGTTAGACCTTTGCTGACAGCCATGGATCAAATTAAGATTTGAAAGTAACTGTTGAGCACATTCAGAATGTAAAATACATTCTGAATCTGCTAGCAAAGGTTTAAAAATGATAAATTATCTTTAACAGAAGTGAGGAAAGCTTTGATTATTTACTGTTGCTCTCTTCATTCCATGCTCAAAGGCACTTGAACATTTTGCATTTTAAGCTGAAATTGCTGGTAAGCCACATTTCCAGAATTTAAGGGAAAAAATTATTATTTAGTGACTTGGGACACAGCTGAGATTAAAAGTAAAAGAAGCAAGCTTTACATGTTACAGTCAGTAAATTTTTCTCCTTGGTCACAAAATACCTCCTTGCAGAACCTCTATATATATGTCAATGTCTAAATAAGTAATGTTGCTACATGGAACTTAGGAAAAAATACACAAACTCTGCCAACAGGAGCCAATGCCAGTCTGCTCCAGTTGTGTGTTGCTACTTGTATCAGCCTAAAACACTATTTCAGATACTGAGAAACATAATGTAGTTTTAATAAAAGTTCCCATTTGGAGTCAAAAGAATTTGAAGCATGGCATTAAGCTTTTATGTCACATATTTTTATCAAATGCAAAATGGCAGAATTAAAAGGTTGGCTTCAGGCAACATCCATACAGGCAGGAAGCAGAGACAGGCCTATTCACTCTCACCAGGAGTAACACAGTATGTGGAAATCTCTATTCTGTTGTTTCCTCTTTAGGAAATTATGTCAGTTTTCCCTGTTGAACTCTGACTGCTCGTAGAAGAACCACCTCTGGCATTCCTGACAGCGAAGCCAGAAATCCCACTCCAATTAAACACCTGAGCCACTGGACCATAAAGTCATTTACTTACTTTCTTCTTGATAGTTCAGATTCATAACTACGCAATTCCAGGCAAATCAAAACATACCAACCAAGGAGTTGGCCACAAAATTATCTACAAGTTTTTCTGCCCCTCCCTAGAGTGAAACTGGGCCTCTACTGTGTATGTAGTACATGAACTGCCTAATCATTGAGCACTGGAATAAGAAAAAAATTAACTTTTCCCGGCTGCCAGTTTTATTTCTCTAGTCTCAGCTCTGTACTACATTTTCTTCAAGCTGAAACATCATCTCCAACTGTAAATATACAAATATTTCAGATTTTCAAAGGTGAAAAGGCAGTCAGCAAAACTTAATCCATTATGCATTCTTTGGAATTGCTTTGGTGTAAGACCGTCAAAACTAGTTTAATGTTTAACAGTATTAAATTTAAAACACCCAAAACTGTCTATTTAAATAAAACATTTCAGAGCGAAAAGACAAAAATCAACAATTATCAAGCCAGTTGTAGATTTAAGATTCCTCAACTCATGTTACATTTGTTAGATATGTAAGTTTCATAAAGTTCCAGGCTTACCTTCATGCAACAGCTAACTACTAGAAATCTTTTATTGCTGTAAGCTATTAACTGCAGTGGTGAAAGCTCAAACAACAAACAAGCTTATTTTCATTTAAGATGTAATTTTACAGGATTTGATCACTAACTTAGTTTGACTACAATTTACCAACTTATCTCTTTACCACTGAAGAAAAACTTAAAGCTTCAATGGACAGTAATCCAAAACTTTCATTTTGTTGAGTAAACTCAAAGAATAAAAAAAAAAATTAATTAATAATCACATGGCTTCATTTATGCTAACAATACTTTTGATGCTCTTACCTTGGAGAGAGGGGCCCACAGAGTGCAGCACAGCAATTAGTAAAGATGTTGCCATAACTGTAGGGATTATAGTTTTCTTTACCTCTTTTATTTGACCATGATCCCTTAATCTGAAGAGATATGAACAATATGCATCACATGTAATACAATACAGAAAATGACTGTGAGAAATTAAGGTTGCAACATGCCTCTTACAGAAGAGACCACAGAAAACCCATAATGACACTTTCCAAACAATTTAAGAGTTTTGGGCTGTTATGAAGGCTGGACCCTATGAGCACATGCTTTACCTCCATAGATGTAGACAACCCACAATCTCTAGAGATCAATATACTCAAAGCAGGAATTTCAGCATCTAAACATAATGGCCCAAGTTTGATTTTACAAATATTATGGCATATTTTAGAGAAGAGGCTCAATTGCAAAATACGATTAAAGCCAGCAATAGAGCACTTATTTTCCATACTCCTGGGTAAGTTTTCAAGCTGCACAAGATCACACAACATTATCTTCCCTAAAGTTCACAAATGGTTCTAAAATATTGCAAAGCAAATGCAGCCATTGCTACCTTTTACTGCACATTACGTTTTCCCTTAGCTAGTTTGCTTTTCTGTTTGTGAGATACTTGAGAGCCTGAGTAAAATGTCTTGCTGTATTCAATTGGGAATTTATGTTTTAAATCAAATTACTGAACAGTTTACTTGATATTTGGGCATGTTCCACCGCTGCAGTTCCCTGCTATCTGTCAACAATCCAAAAGAGACATTTATTTGAGGGAAGTGGGTGGAAGTACACTAAGTCCATTTAGAGACCCAATCTTGGCGTAAACCTAATAACCGAGGAACAACCAAATATCTCATCTGTCTTATTAACAAGGTAGATTTCTTCCAAGTCAGGCTACTTGCTCTGATACTTGATGCTGAGGCACAATCCATTTTGACCCTGCCTGGGAAATGTTTTTCTGTTTGATTGATATTTACTGTAAAATTTATAATTTTACCTATGACCTTAAACAATAACAAAACATATTTGACAATACTAAAGATGCCACTTTTATATCTGCCAGATACCTATGAAAAAGGTACAATTGGAAATTATGATAAAATAACTTAAAGCTTGCAGTACTTTGTTAGATCACTTATTAAATTTCCAAAAGCTTTTTACACCATTAGCTCCCTAGCTAATTTTATTTTCTCCTTTCATTCATTACACATTTCTCCTTTTAGTTAGGGAAGGACAAATGAAGACTCCACACACAGTTAAGCATAATTCAACACCAAAACAAAGGAATCCTACATGCAAAATAGACAACTGTAGAAATGAGAAAGTTGATGTTTAAATTAGTGATATACTCCTTGCCAGAGGTTTTGGACCTCAGAATGGCAAAAAAGTTTCAGAGGTAAGATAAAAAAATAAAGGATAAAATTTTTGTTTAGAGAATTCAACACACTTTTCAAGTTTCACAGTAAGTAAATTTTGAGTCAAAGAATATTTACCACTCCCAGTGAAAAGGAGATACTGAAAGGTATTTATTAATTTCCTACTGCATAAAATATTAGTCTCCTCTCTCCTGTATTTTCCTATTTCAAGACAGAGATCCTACGTGTGTAAACCATAATGGACATACTATGTATATAATAAGCACATCTTCAAACCACAACAAATATAGTCAAAAAGATTTAATCTGATCTTTTGAATCAAGCGTGACCATATTACTTTCCTTCTTTCTTAATGAGGTATTCACAAAATTATGCAGAGAGGTCTGACTTGAGAAAAACCTCCTTATTACTATTTAGAAATACATATGTAGAAATATACTACAAACTTACATCTTCATTTGTTGTTTGATTGGAGCTGATCAAATACGTATGAAAACCTGAGAGGCCAACAATGGACCATACTGAGAAAAAACACACCACAGCTTCCAGCACAGTAATTTAAGTCAAGGAAATATATGCAAATAGGAAAAAAATCCAAGAACAAGTAGTTAAAATCACAAAATTCAGGGTAGTCCACAAGTCCTTTGAGATCTCTGGGGTACTTCAAAGGGGTCAGCAAAAAAATAACCTCTAGGCATCTGCCTAGCCCAGACACAGTGCCACCCTGCCAAACACTGCCAGGAGTGCGTGTCCAGCCAGCAGGCCGTCGGTATGAGGTGCAATGTATAGGGCTGCGCACTCGAGATACACGGATGGGAGCTCGCGGGGTGCTCTCACGTCTGACTCACTGGGAACAGCACAGGAACATGTCCAGCAGGAGCATCCTCACCTCCAAAGGAGCAGCCAAGGTGTGCACGTGCACGGATTGGTATACTAGCAAACACAGTCAGCACTACACATTGTATACTTGCTGCACTTTATGTAATTCCTTTAAAGGAGTCATCATCTCAGAAATAAGATAAAAAAGTTCCTTCTAAACTTTATTGAATCAAGCATAAAGAGGAACCTTCCAAACTTCCTGTAGAAGGCTTCCTTCTATAGATTTTATTTACTTATTTATTTATACAAAAGAGCCATGAACTCAGAATACATCCACTTTGAGAATGCTGTTTTCTGTAATACTTCAATATTTTTGGGTATTTTTTTAGGGAACACGAATCAACAGAAGAAAAGGCTTTGGTTCCTAGAAAAATACATAAAATTCATCACTAGGAACAAAATGATGAGAAAAGAATAGGATAAAAATAATCTGTATGTTAACTATATCAACCTTTACTGAAGTCAGTTTCCAAGACAACGTCAACTCAAAATGTTCCAGAACAAGGACACAGCCTTAAAACATAGAAAAAACACCCTTATCATTGAACCTATCAATAGAATAGAAATACGACAGCTCCTCACCATTACACAGAGACATGGCCTGGAAACGGCATGGATGGACATGAATACTTGCAATAAAAAATCCTAATATTAATTAAAAGTGAAGAGTTTTGTATTGCAGCGCTGCTCACCCCTAATGAATTGAGAGATACCTGAAGTGTCTGTATAATTTTCCTTAGAACCTATTTCAATCAGAGTAGTTTAAAGCCAAAAAAGAGCCATTTGCATTCTGAGCAAATCTGCCCCAAAAGCAGCATGATGAGCAAAGTGCACTGCTGAGCAGCATGTTCACTACTCTCTGCCTCTCTCATTTCCTCCTCAGGCTGGGTGAAGTCAAAAAAACACAAGACAGGAACTCTGACTCTCCGCAACAGCCACAGCTAAAGCAAGGAGTATGAGGGATAATGGATAAGGAAGCTGACTGTTGGCAGAGGTTTCCAAAATATGTAAAAGAAGGAAACAGCCCAAAACATCATGCACAATACAAACTGGGCTTTGAGAGAGTAGAAATAGTAAGGAAGGCTGCAGATGAGCACTGTTGGGTACAATCTCCACAGCAGGAGTAAGATTGACAAGGTCAGAAAAGAAGAACCTTAGAGGGAAAAGGGCTCCCTGCAACCTCAACATACCACTAACAGGATGTTCCTCACCACAACTATACTCAAAAGGGTACTGAAAAGTGAGTTTCTCCCTCCAAAAATAAAAGGAATTCCTTTCAGTTCAAGATGTCTTTCAGTTCCCCCAGGAAGGGACATTTTTCAGTTCCCCACATCACGATCCAAAATGAACTCAAGAACAGCAGGGGTAGTTTATGTCAAATTAACAAGAATCCACTAATACAACCTGAGTCCATTAACTAAAAAACAAACACAAAAAAGCAATATATTCTCAACAAGTAAAACCTTCTAGCATATATTAGGGTATAGTACCTTACTAGCAACATTATAGTCTAATTTTCCCTCAGTATCTCACACAAGGTTGTTAGCAAGATTGAAATGGCCATGTTCTCTGTGCCTGAATTGACTGGCTCCAAAGCAGCATTCCCAATACTTTTTGGATGATTTAGTTTTTTACTGTTATTAATTGTAACCAAGCTTTTAAATTGTCCAACGTATCTCTATCAAGCCAGGTATTTCTGCAAGATGTGCTACTGAGCCTTTTAAAGCAGCACATCTCTGAACACAAATTATGAATTATCAGGCCACTGTTCCTGTACAAAAATCCTCAAATGCATAAGCAATTACCTTTTGATTTAAGGACAACTGAAAGCTATTCTCAGTTTGAAAATAGTTTGAAAGAATTATCTTTTGTAAGAATTGACTGTAATTGTTTTAATTGGAAGCTACTATTGTGCTATTTGAACTGTTTGTGCTTTTAAAAATTATTTGTGAAAAAAAATCTGAACATGGTTTTGTTTAAAAAGCGAGTTTACAGCTCAGTGAATGTACCTGATGAAGACAAGCACACAAAAAAATGTATCTGCAGAATCTGACACTTAGGAAAATTACCTGGAAAGAGGTCTCTATGCACAGCTACAAATGACAGTTTTTTCTTCCTACCTTTGTGTGGAAAAGCAAACTGTGTGAGGCACAATGGACAAATGGGAAAGAATTCTTTTTACAGTGTCTTTGTGAGAGATGAAAACACTTTATTCAGAAAGGAACCATTCAAAATATACATAAGGAATGGGAGGCTTACTGTCTATACAGAAACTAACCAGTAGTTTCATCAGTTTCCCATTTTTTCATTATGTTAGCTGCTTTCTGACTCCATTCTCACAGAACACTCCCGTGAAGTGATAAAAAGTGCATGGAGCATTTACAGAACAGAACCACAGAACGGCCTGGGTAGGAAAGGACCTTAAAGGTAATAGAGTTCCAATCCCTCTGCCATGGGTAGGGACACCTTCCACTAGACCAGGTTGCTCAGAGCACCATCCAGCCTGGCTGTGAATACTTCCAGAAATGTGTTGACCAAATCTTTGGGTAACCTGTTCACGTGTCTCACCACCCTCATTCTAAAAACTTTGTTATAGCCAATCTATACGTGCTCTCTTTCAGCTTAAAACCTTGTCCTGCTAAGAAGTCTCTGTTTTTCTCATGAGACTTCTTTATATACTGACAGACCACATAAGATCTCCCCAGTGTCGTCTTTTCCAGACTGAACAACAATAGTAGTCTCTGGGTATGCAAGTTACATACTGCTATGTACCTTAGCACAAATTGGCATTTGAAAACGACTTCTCTAAAAACCTAAGAGTAGTTTCAGAAATTAAATTCTTCAAGGAGAGCATGCTGTTTCTGTTGTTCCAAAATCTACTTTTTCCTATCCTGAAAAGAATCAGCCATTTTGGATACTTTAGGTGGTAAAAGCAGAAAAATTCTTGAATACTTTTACTTAAACCACAGCATGCATACAGTGCAAAATGTATTTGAATTTCATCACAAAATATGAAGCGTATTCCATGGACATGGAAACTACACATCTGTCAAGAGTACTGCTCTGCAAAACATGAAGAATAAAAACCACTCCAGGCTATAGTCTCTTTCCTACCTCCAACATATGGCAAGAAATCCTGTTGTGCAGGAAGTAATGAAATAATTAACTGATAAAGTCTAAAAGCACACATTCAACAATAGCAAGAAAACAAGCAAAACCATCTCAGATGTTATTTTGCAACAAAATCTACAATATGTTTCTGTGAAAAGGATATCTTGCAGGACTGTCCTTCAGAGCATTGAGGAACCCTGTTTGTTGAGAACCTGTAGAAATAGAACCCAAAATTACCAGCCAAGTAAGAAACTGGACTACAGGCTGTTTTCACTATAGTTAAAACAATTAACATTTGAAGATAACCAAATAATCATAGAATAGATTTACTAATATGAATCTGAGGTTATGTTGCTCAGCAGCAACAACATCAAAAAAGCCCTTGAGTAACTTATCAGGTTTAGCATCTGCAGGATATTTTCTCAGTCATACCAAATTGATGCACACATACTTTCCCACGAACAAGATTTCTGATTACCCCTGTTCTTTGCAGACCTAATATGGAAACAAAAACTATAGCCTCCTGTTTCCTTTTGAAATACTATTTTTCAAAGTAACTTTTGGACTTGGAAAAATTATTCTATAAACTCAGATTCCCAACTTTTCATCCTTTGTTTTGGAAGCAAATATCTCTTGCTTATAATTCTGCTCTTACTGCACCTACACATAAGATTTTTCTAATAGATTACTGTTGCCTCTGGGCAAATAAAAGACAATCTAGTAGCTGAAAAAAGCTCAAAAGAAGCATGAGCCCATCAACTAGAAAATGCAGAAGCGTGCAGAGTACAAAAGCACTTGAGTTCCATAACCATGAGATATTAATCAAAAAGGGTGATCTGACAATTTGCTGATTGCAACAAGTGAATTTGTTGTAGAAACTGACTTAATGCGACATAGCTACAGGCAAATAGTTTGAACTTTACTGTATAACATAAATGATTTAAGTGCATCAGGCTGAAAGTTTTCCCCACAGGAAAAATTTTCCACTTAGCTAAATTCAACTGAAGATCTGTATGGAGAGAAGAATCTTGTCTCCATAAGAATAAAGAAATACATGTATTATTCTCTAGACCTATCTGGTCAATTTTACTGTTTATCATTACAATTTGGAAGTTACTTACCTTGTATTTCTGAGCCTTTTCAGACTCTTATAATTGGTTCTTAGTCTCAAGATACAAGACTAATGGAACTTTCCCTGCCTTCTTACTATTTTTAGGATCCCTAATGGCAATGGCAGCAGATAGGTGTGATTTCTATACCCTGCTGCTGGTCACACTCTTCCAAGCAGTGCCCAAAACATGAGAAGGGGAAGGCTGTTCACTGCAACAAACAGCTGAAATACTGATACCTCAAACAGAGATGAGTAACTGTGAAGACAGATACTACTACTGGAAATGTGTTCGGCTTGGTGAGATGGAAGGAAAATCTTGCAAGACAGTACCCTTAGTAACTGATTTACAAATTAGTTTTATTATCTTCAATAATCTTATGTGCACATATTCTTAAACCTAGAAAGAACAAATTTCCAATGTATGCCTCAGAAGGCCACAGAAAACAAGAAGATGTATCTTATATCTCAACATCACTTAGGCTCACCAAAATTTATAAAATGCCAGCTTGCAAGATGTATTATAAAAATATACAAATTTTAAAAATTTGTCTAAATCAAGAGGCATTAAAATAAAATAATTTTGCCAAGACTTACATATGACTTTGAAATATTAAATTAGGAAGGTCATAGTCTGAGGTCTAAAACCCGAGACTTTCTTCAGCCACGCTAACAAAAAGCAGTCTATGCCAAGTGCAAAGGGTCAGATTAAGTAACTGAGAATCCTGCTTAATGGTTAGCATCAGCTAAAGAACTGTACAGCTACAAAACAGAACACAAATTGTTGAGTGGTAATTACTAGCAAGGTAGACAGGAGGACTTCTAGAGGTATGGTAGGCACAAAGAGAATGGAGTGATAAGAAAACCTTATTTGTAAAGAACTCTTTTTTGGACACTGTCAAGACTATAGCAGACAAATTTGGAAACTGAGCTTGAAGCTCCAGCGTATCAATTAAACATCAAGGAACTAATCACATTTCATACCTGCTCCTATTGCCTTTGAGGACTGACCAATCTTTAGAGCTTAAGGATGTTTTTTCCTGTCTTATTCTAGGTAGATGAACCTCCGCGGCAAGAATATTTTGCAGCTGACAGGTGATTCAGCATTTAACATTTACTATACGTAATCTATAACACCTACACAATACTTAAGTGCTTCTCAACCACCCAGAGGCACAATTAGTCTGCTCTTTGTCTAAATCATACTTAAGAGTTAGGTTGGGGCACTGTAAATTTAAAATCCACTAGACAAACCTACTTAAAATACAGAACATGAAATACTGATGTTATACTGATAATTCATATACTGAAAACTAAAGAGAAAAGCACTGAAGTCGTTGTGAAATGAAGGTAGGTTAATGTCAAAAATAGCTTTAACACAGTTGTCAGATTAGGAATGTTTTCAACCACTGAACTCTAGTAAAGACTGCAGAAAAAACCCACGTGTCTTTCTTCTTAAATGCAAAAGATGTGTATGTATATACTCATGTATGCCAAGATAAATAATAAGCACTTGACTATTAATGGTAAGTGTTCTTTTTTCAATAATTTTCCTTTTTTTAAACAGTATGTACATCTTATCTCTGCTTTTTTCAACTGGTATTAGAAATGCTGTATTGGTAGTGAGAACAAAGTGTTCATTCAGACTCCCTCAAAATTACACATCCCAGTTCTAGCCTATCAACTAGATTTCTGAGCTACAGGAGTGCCTCTCAGTGCTTGCGTCATAGTTTTGCAAAGAACAAGTAAGAGCAGGAATTCTGCTCTTTAAAATACTTTTCCCTGCATGTTGTAGATTTTGAAAATTGAGCACAATCTGACATATTTTTTCCAGTAAAACATTCTCTGAATATTACCATTATCAAGTTAGCTTTATAAATGTGTTATATACTGAAATTATTTCTATTAGGTTTCTGTTGCAATACAGAATATAAAGGAATAAATAGATCGCATTTCCAAAATGGTTAAAGAAACACTCTTTAAGGCAATATCGTATATAATTAGTGAGAACACTCTTCGAGTGATAGTGGGTTGAACAATCCAACATACAAAAGGTGTTTAAAGACAAGTCATGTAACTTGTCACCATCAAGGTCACCATCATCATCATACAGGAGTCAGGAAAATTAGTTAGGGGTATGGAAAAAAAAGACAGTACTCAAAGAGTTTTGACCTCAAATCAGAATACAAATCCAGAACACAAATAAAAATCAGTCTCAAACTCATGAGTATTTCTGATTCACTCCATTGTGAATTAGTTATTCTCAGAATGTCTATGCAAATGAAAATAACGTGTTAAAAATAGGGTTGAGATGGTGTAAAACTGAACAGTGAACTACAAAAAGTATAGCTCCAATCTATTTTCTAGTAATACCTCTTTGTCTGGATGGCAAGTGACCCATGCTTACAGTTAAAAAAGCACACAGCAGTTCTTTAGGCAAATGATACTACCTGTATACTTAAACATACAGTGTATGTGATGCTTTTCCAAGAAATCATCCATAAAAGGACAAAATAAAATTTAAAAATAAATGAAGACTGCATTAAGGTAAAGCCAGTGCCAGGCAATGACTATTATGAGCAGGGCCTACTATAGACCAGAATGGGACTCACTGGGGATTGTGAAGCTTCAGAGAAAAGGCAAATAAACAAATAAATAAATAAATAAACCCTGAATGATCAAAATATTAACTTAAAAAACTCAAGCAAATGGCTACATACGTAATCTGATTTCACCAGCATACTTACGAAGGATGACGTGGGTGATAACGAATGCAAATATAAAGACTGTCAGAAAGGACAGAGATAAAATAAACATATAAAAAAATCTGTAGTTTCTTTTCCCCACACAGTTGCCTACCCAGGGACAGTGGTGATCAAACCGTTCTGAAATGAGAGGCAGAAGAAAAAAAAATGGAAAACAATTAATAAAATGTTGTTTATTTGAAAAAATGCTCTCTGAATACTATATTAAAACTCATGATTTAACTGGCATTTGCAAAGTAGCCGCAGAGAAGTTCTTATTTAGAAAGGAACAAAAAATAGAAAAGAAAAAAAGGAGTACTTTAATGAAACCTTATAGTTTTTAAAGAAATCAAAGCATGGCTGAGGTGAGTTCCTGTTAAACTAACAGCCTTATCGTGACAAATTGTGCACTCAGACCAGCAAGCATGTGTTTATCCATTGTCACATGGAGCATTAGCAACTCAGTTGTATTTGATTTTTTCAAAACAAGGTTGGTTTTGGTTTTTTTTTCAGTGCATCTTCTACTCAAAATTGGAATTTCTGAGGTTTACATCTTTCACGATCACACCTCTGACTTATGCCTACTGTCATATCATCCATCCATTATGGAGCATGAAATATTTACACCTTCCCATTTCCTCTTATTGCTCCACTCAAGATATTCTTCATTCTAGACCACCTATTTTTCCACGTGGAGTTGACACTGTCATACAAGATCATTAAAAATAGCAAAATCATTCACATCAAACATTTTTCAAATGTTAAAATTTAAACACATGGTATAAAAACTGGTAGATGTGATCTGCATGCTCTGTTACCCTTTGCACTATAGGCTCTGTCTCCTTTTTACTAAGCGAAACCCTCTCCCTTTGTCTCGCTGAGAGAACTTGTTCATGAGAGAGGAAAAGGCCAGGGTGGATCAGAAACAAGTGTCCCCAACATGGGGGAAATGCCTCAGTGCTGGAAAGCAGCGGAGGGAGCGGTTTACTCTGCTTCTCCTCAGGCAGCCTGGAGCCACCCTCCATATCCCAGTATCCTGGGTAATGGAAACAGAGCTATTGCCAGGAAACAAACTTGCATTTCCTAACTTTACTTGGAGAGATTACGCTGACAGAATTTTTAGGTTTTTTAATCAAATCCAAGATCATAAGACAGATGCATTCATGGTGACTCTTTCTTTCACTCTCTGATCCTTGTCCAAATCTTGGTTTGTTTTCTGTGACTTTATGTCTCCGTTGACGTACTATCAAACTATTTGTAATTCCACAGGAAAGGCGAGCTATAAATGCGAAGTCCTTTAAGCCCTATGTTAAAAAGGCAGATCTTACCAAGTACACCAGTTTATTTTAGTTATGGATTTATGTTAAAGACCAACATTAGAGGTTTTTATTGAAGGATGTATTTAGCATTATCTTCATTTAAAAAAAGTCAAAACAACATGCACAACAGATTTCTGAGTTCATCAGACTTTCAGGGTTTTTTTTAAAAATGGTTTTGCATGACATCTGTTTGGACACATGTTTCTGCCATAAATCTGTTTCAAATTCCAATGGGGCTATTCAAGGTGAAGTTACTGAACTTTCTTTGGATAAGGCTTCAGAATACTTTGAGTGAGTACTGCTAAGAATATGAAGAACTAAACACTCTGAGTAGGTGATACTACCTTTTCTCAGTGCACTACAGTTGTATTCCCAAATAAATTGACATTGCATTTTAAAAGTGCTTGTCTTTAAATCTGTGCTTTTGAATGAGCCCTCATATTCTAATAAAGACTCTACTTCATTTAAATTCATTCATACATACAGCTCATAAGCAAACAACACCACAAAGAAACACAGCTACAGAACCCTTTTAAAAAGCGGAATTCTGGGGTATTTTTGTACCCTACTGCTAAAAAAATACATTATATGTCTTGGAAGATGAATCCCGTGTACACAGATTCATTCTCTTCTATGCTGACACAGTAGGAAATGAATTATATTGACATAAAGCTCAGCTTCTAGCCATGAAACAACATTTAGATATATGCAGACATCTATTTGATGGGTTTGGATAAATGCAGACAAAACCACACACATACACACAACCCCTCTATCAATAAACTCACATTCCTATATATACACACACTCCTTACTGAAGACTGTCTCGGTGCTTTTAGCCTACTTTTCAGTCCTCTTCAATTTCCGTCTTCAAACCTTCCCGGTGAACTGAAAGGCTCCGCTTTCTCAATAAATACTTTACTAATCATTGTGAAGCTAAGTAACTACCTAAGATGTTTACAAAGGAGAAATGGCCCAAAAAGGCTGGATACAAAAACCACTACTACGGTGTTAAACTGGAATCAACTCTTATGAAAAAAGAGACATATTAAAAGGTTTACAAGAACCTTATGATAAATAAATTTGGTCTCATTTTCTCAGTCATAAAATAGAAAGACATGTGACATGTGCCACGAAACAGTATATTAAAAGGCAGGACATTATTCTACTTAGCAGAACATAAATATGTAAATGCAATTTAAAGATAACAGCCTTACAGCTTGTGAGCTGCTCCGTTTAGTTATTAATGCAGGAGAAAACTGCCAACCCAGGCAAAATGAAGAGACAAATGCTAAGCAGAAGCTTCTAATGCTGTTAAGAAATACAAAACCTATTAAATCTGGAGCTGTTTCTTCTTCCTTAGAAAAAGATATGACTTAATAAGTATTAATGAAGAAGGAACACAGTGTCTTAAGGTTCACCTCCAGCATTCCAGATGCCTGGCAACTGAGCAACCAATGATTTTGTAAAGGAAGCTCTGACATCTCTACTTAACTTGGACAATGTTGGCAGCAAAATTAAGACTTAACTTCACTGAGAAAGGAAAAACTACTGATGCTGAGAAAAACTGGAATTTCAGCCCTCATTAACTTAAAATGCAGAACAAATAGAAATGCAGTTTCTTGTTATAAAGAACAGACTGTTTAGAGGTGACGACTGCAGTTCCGGGTAGTTAACATACTACGGTATTCAAACAAACATTTGTGGCAAGTTTAATATAAACATATTTGAAGCAAATGCAGACAATTAAAACATTGGTAATACAAACTCTTGTTAATAGATGTGTATTAGAACTCATAATGAGGGAAGAAGTAAGCTGAAGCATCTTATGGATAGAAACATTGTGATATATCATCCTCCTACACTCCAGTTTAAACAAAAGGAGCGAGATATTTGTCTTCTTGATGTTACGGCTGTATCTTGTATCTACCTAATCAAGAACTCCTGCTAGAACAGATGGCCCAGTTTCTACCATTTCGGCAGTTCTGTGAATAGTCTTTTGTCTGCGTGGTCATGGCTCTCCATTCTTAGGCCAAGCATGGTGTTCATTTTACCCTGCAGGGAGCAGGTTGACAGAGCCAGATGAACTTAAAACTATGTCTTTCTTTTGCCTATCTCCTCAGATCACCTCATCACACAAACACCAAAGCTGGCCCAAGTGAAGCACTGAGAACACACTGCCAGAGTAGGGATGAAATAACACTTTCAGAAGCAGCTAAGTGTTAATTCAGCCTAGCTGTGACACCAACCTTACTGCAGGTTAGGTTATCACAACTGCAGGAGAAATCCAGTTTTCATTAATCTTTCAGGATCTGAGATCAAAACCTGAAGCAAATAAAAAAAGACTGAAAAAATGTGTGAAGAGTTTATAAGGTAAAGCATCAATGAAAAGAGGAGATGAGTAAATAGAGACTAAAAATTCTGCTGTAGAAGTCACAGAAAACCCAAGAGGTAAGAAATTTCAAGAACTGTCAGTAAACCTGTGACAAAGACTACTTCATTACTCTTTCCCAAGTCATCAGCATCTTTGAATTTAGATAATAACTTCTGAGGATAGCCAGCACTCCCATAACTAAATCCAAAGGATGAGGCTTCACAAGATAATTGAGCCAATCTAAAACCTTACTAGCAGTGAAAGAGACGGTCACATGCTGCCTTTCCTGCCACTTCATCCCACTTCCTTCTTTCATTGTGTAAGCTGATAATGAATCAGGTCAGTTCCCTGGACTGGCAGGAGGAAAAAAAAGGAATTATTTTGCTCATTGATGAGTGGGAAAAACTGACTTACCAATGGCTGTGTGTTACCAAAGGCTCTGTGAACAGGCACAAAGAAAAGAATCATGGAAATAGGGAAAAAAAATAAAGAAGAGGATGACATTCAAATCCCTTTAGAAGCAGCAAGCTGTCAGCATGACTCAGTGGTCTCATTAACACTCACCTAAGTGGTCTGATTAACACTTACCTAATAATCTATGCTAACTGGATGACAGAAAACCACAATACTTCATACTTTAGACTCATTTTTTACTTTCCCTGAAACATTTATATTTAAAACTTCCATAAGAAATATTAACTGTAGGATACCTCAGATAAAACCAAAACTGAGACCATTTCCCATTTTACTAAGAAATAGTCTTACACATGCAGTGTTTCTTTCAGAAGCCACACCAAAGCCTGTTCCTTGCTGCTCAGAACCAAAGAGTCAAATCTCTACTTTTGCACAGCACAGCATGTAGACTCCTAAATACTTAAATGTTCTGCTTCTATTTTTCAATCACTATGCTCCAGGAAACCATGCACAAAATGACCCAAATGCTTTCCTCCCTTTTTCAGAACATTTAATGAAAGCCTTATAATTCACAAGGCATGCAAAAGCATTTTTAAATGGAACATTTGTAGGCCAGCTTGGCCCTTCAGTTTGCAGTATTTATGAACTGTTTCCTTTTTTCTTTGCTCAACTAGATCACTGCACACCAGCATACATTTTCTAAAACTCAGTGTGAAGGTAGGACTCAAAGACAAGAAGTCGACAGGTGCAAAAATTATCTAGGTCATGTTACTAGGAGATTCCAGTGAGCTCAAGTTAGAATTCACTTGGTAATTTTTCTGCCCTGTGCAAGTAAAGCATTGTAGGGCAAAGGCACAAACCTAACATATTCACTGAATATTACCGTCTTTATTTAAAACATGCAAACATGCATCCCATGACTGGAAAGAGTCAAGAGCCCACTATCCAAATCCTGCGTCAGTCAAGAAGTCACATTACAGCTCAACCAACTGGGCCAAGATTGCTCAAAGTTACTGTTGATAGTAGCCGTAGTACAACACGGCACTACAATGTCTATTGTCAAGGACTCACACTGAGCAATTATGTAGAGAGACTGACACATCTGCATGCATTTATAATGATGACAATTAAAGCTTTTTGAAGGACTATGATGTCATGACATGACCACATCTATTCAGGCTTCTTGACTTGACATTTTGTATGACAAACAGTACTTTCAGAATTTGATTGCTCTCCAAATGTTTAAGAAAACAAATGAGGTTTTTAGAAGTTCATATAAGAAATACGTTTTATTTTGAAAAGTATTTATTTTCTTCTAAGATACAGCAGTCCAATCCCAACTGCTGAAAGTGATGCACACATGCACAAAAGCAAATATAACCATTGCGTTAAGTCCTTTACAGTCAGTTCAAAATATCTGATAATTTAACATAGCAAAAAAAGTTATATCCAGTCTTCATAGCATATTTATAAAAACTATCCTTAGGTCCGATGTTCAGTTCCACTGACTGAAATTGTCACTCCTAAGAAAACTGTTTATTTAATCATATTAAAAAAACCACCCCCACCGATGGGATTTCCCATCAACTGGCAACAGCAAACAAATACTTGGATCAATTTAACTTACACACCATTCACCTGTCTGACAGTCACTCCCCTGACAATACCTTCGTGGTTACTTTTGTGGAATGAAATCGGAGTAGAAATTTATATGAAAAAGCAGTGAATAACAAAAGATCAATTGCAAGTTACATTTATATGCACGCTGATGTTATTTTGGAACATCTGTTAATGGACAATGCACAATGGATCCTTTAAATCACTGAACTTCAGCACTTTCGTATGCTGATTCCAAATCAAAACACCCCATGAAAACAAAACACAAAGAAAGTCTTCTGGCTTCATGCTAACATTTGGAAAATACTCACCAAAAGTTTACTCCAAATTACATTCTGGACACTAATCTCTACAAAGTGATGCAAACCGAAACGGCAATGTAACACCAGGAAAGATGGACCTCTATTAATGAAATAAGTTAATAATGTGCATGGGTATCTACAATAAAAAGTCAATCAGAAAAACAAACACGAGGGCTACTTAAAATGTATTTCACTTTCATGACTGTTTAAACTGTTCCAGACAGCTAAGCTATTTGGGTGGGGTTTTAAGAAAATAAGTTGCAATGACAACTTTTTGCATGCTAATCAACTTCAATACTTGTGGACTATTGCTATTTGCAAAAAGAAAATAAACATGCTTAATTTTCAGAATAAAAATAGCAATTGATTTATTAGGAGAACATCCAGCCATTGCCCTAGGATAGCTCATAGTAATTACACTGTATTGTCACATAGATCACTTCACTGCACCCTCCAATAATAAATGTTGACTAATTAACAAACTCCTTGAACTGCATGCACATTAATGGTGACATTTTCAAAGGCAGCAGCAGCACTTTAGAATGGGTGCACTCTGAGAGGTACAAGGAGTGCACAGTGAAGGACCTCACTGCTCAACAATCTCTCTTTGCATACCCATTCAAGTACATTTACTCTGGCATATCCAGACGAGTGCCTGACACACACCCAACTGTGGAAGAAGAGATTTTAAAACCCCAAATTTGTCCCTAGAGGAAGCATAGTAACCTTACCAAGTAACAGAATCCACAAATTTTATGGATTCATTTCTCTCTTTTCTACAGGAAAGCACCTTTTTTTACACACTTCTATTGCCGTCTTTTACCGGAATTTGAGTTTTTTAACCATTTTGCAAATTGTCACTGCACTGAATGTAAATATGTGTTTATTTTCTTAGGTTCCTAATTCTTTTAACTGGTAATATCTCTCTTTAATTTTCACTCTGACACCTTGAGGTTTACAACATCATTTACACAGTCAGATGTTCTGATAATTTCTGCATTTTTCACACGCAGACCAGTGCATAAGCCACAACCTCTCTTAAGTAATCTATAATACGATTTTTTTTTTTAATAGAGACTTTCTGATGTATTTCACAGTCCATTGGCTTAGGATTTAGAAACCCTGACGTACATGCCATGCTCCCTGAATTTCCAAAGTACACCTAATTATACAAATGGCACAATCACAAATAATGTATCACTTTTGTGAGTGCTGGTGTGTACTCCATTTGACAGCTTTCTTGTTCGACCTTTTTGAGGCACCCGAACAAAAAGAGTGCAAGTAATTTCTCACCTGTAAAAACTGGGAAAAATACATAAGAAAAGAAAGAAAAAAGAAAGGAACAGTCATAGCAGCCAACTTTGTGCTTTTAACTGTTCAGCAAAAGAGTAATTTCAAGACAACCACAGCTAGGGTTTAACAGGTTCAAAATTAAGTGAAAATTGTACTCTATTCACTGCAGGAAATGTAAGGAAAGAAATACGCAAAAGCCATGAAAAGGAAGTGAAGGCAAGAAAGGAAATAATAAGGTAATGAAGAAAGAGTGCTACAGAATAGAATTAAAACCAAGCAAACCAAAGTCCCGACATGAAGTAAATACATGCTGATTATAAAGGACTACCAAGTCCTGAGAAAATTACTCTCAGAAACATTGTCTGCGTTATAAAGGCCAAACTGTTACAATCCACCTCTCAGCCTGCTTTTAAAGTAATGTGTGTTCTTCAGGCTGGAAGATGGTGGTATCTGGAGTACCTACAGGGAAAAGCTTCTCCCCAGAACACACTGGCAATTCTGGTAATTCTCACTCTGTCTTACATTGTCCGTGTTATGTGTGCTTTGGAAATTATTTCCTCATATTGCTCAGATAAAGCCACCTGCTTCTTGTTCAGCTTTCAGTATAGAAATTGAATTAAATGAAATAAAAATTACTTATTAAAACCAAACAAAAGAAAAGGATATTACACAGCTGATGTTGCAATGACCAAAAATAAATTGAAAAGCTGCTGTTAGGTCGTTTCAGAAGTAAGTCCAACCACTGCCTTCTTTCTTGCATTACACAGCGCCATCAAAACCTCTTGTCAAAACACAGCAATAACTAGCTTGAGCTCAGAATTTATGTCTGGTTTGGTTACTTTTTTCCTAAAGTCTTTATCTCTTTTGTTTAGATGCATGTTATGTTTAACTCATTTGTAATTCTTAAGCAACATAATGGTACACAAAACCCTTGAGGGGCTAACTTCCAACTGAAATTCACATAGGCAGTAAAGAAAGCAAATCAGGAATACACCCAAGGTATGTGCTTCAGGGAACACTTATTCAACCAAATTTTTTAAGGTATTACATAAATGGAATAAACTACATTTGTATGAAAACAGAGATTTTTCTGGATACTACGAGGAAAATACTGTCGAGCTAAAGGAGTCTGAAGTATTACCATGGTTGGAACTCAAATTAGCTCTTTTCTTCTTTTTTTTCTTATTTTAAGCTATTTGTTGTTATTTTCATGTACAAATATCACATAGATATTTATAAAAAATAGTGATGAAACAAAAATCAAACAAGGTCAAGTAACAGATATGCTTACTAAACAACTAGTCAGAAAAAAAGAGTAAGTTTTTGTATGTACTTACATATTTAAAATGCTGCAATAGATTCCTTACAGAATAAAAACCATTAATAGAAAACACAGAATGAAAGAACCTCTCTTTCACACTGCATTCATTTGTCAAGTATCGTAAGACACCTTTAGGTAAAAGTAGGATAATGTTTTTTCTGAGCAGTGAATGCTGGTTTGAGGACAGACTCCATTCCTGTACCACAGAGTCTCTGTAGCTGGTTTGTAACTGCAGCAAAATGTTTGGAAACTATGTGGTAAAAAGGAATGGATGGCCATACTGGTAGTGAGCTGCTTAAATATCATATGTCATGTTTAAATAGCATAAATTACTTAAATATCCATACATGCATGAAGTCAGACTACTTGTGCATAGGTTTAGTTACATCAGTAAGGAGCTACCCAATAGTGGCACAAGAACACTCATTGCTGTTGAAAGACTTATTCAGAAACCAAATAAAAGCATCATCATATAGACAATACTAACTTAAGAGTGGTCGCAAACTGTGTAACACACTCTGATTAACACCTCTCAGATTGTTAAGACTCCCACAGGTACACAAGCCATCCAATTTTCTTGACATCTACTTTTAATAGAAAATTAGTTGCAGGTACCTGTAGATTTCACTTTTTGCATTCAGTACACCTGAATACTTGTATGACAAACACCTGTATCTAATCAGGAAACAAAGCTACTATACAGTGTACCCTGAAAAAAAATCAATTTATTGTAATTTCCATTATAAACACTGAGGAGAAAAACCACAGCAAATTCATTCAATTACTCTAAAACACATAACTCCAAATTAAAAAATGTGCAAGAGGAATGACAACGATCATACCTATCTTGTGAGCAGAAAAGACATCTAAGTTATATAAGTCATTTGCTCACTCTTTTCTGATAAATAGTCATAATAATTCACATCTGTTTTTTCATCACAGACATGATCAGAAGACTGTATAAGTTGTTTCTCTGCCATCACTAATTGTATGTTTCACAGAATAGGTTCTCCAGATGTGGTATGAAAAGGACACCGATTACGGAATAACCTATCGGAAAATCCTTCATACCACTGTATTAAAAAAGCAAAACATTATTTTAAAATAAGCTTTGGTTTGTACAGGAGAAGTTGCTCTTATTTTTGCTTTCGTGGTAAAGACAACAGCCTTTCAGCTTTTATTTATCGCACTGGTCAGCAACTGTATTTACATATTATCAAGTTCGCTGAGCAATATCACAACACTGTAATGTTCAGGTTATACACTTGCTAAAATATTTTTCTGAAAAATGTGCCAACTGCAATTCATAAACAACCCAACTTGCTCAATAAAAGCAAACTCAATAGCTTTTGCAACATTTACAAAATTCTAACACATCACAAAAATTTATTTACTGAAGGAACCATCTACAGCTACCAATCAATTCGATAGGGCCAAAAGGGTAATAAGCTTTTCAGTCTGATGTAAGTGTACTCCCTAAATGAGTATCATCCAAACATAAAACTCCAATTCTTCCAATGACTGCTTTATATCTAAAAATATCACTGCTGAATGCTGCAATTACATTTCTCAGCTGGAGACATCTTTCGACATTATTTTCTTGAATGCATAAGATCCAGGCTCAACAGTGAGCTAATCAACTGCACTAAACTGCAAATGTGATCTAATTAACTGGAAACCACTCAGATTTGATTGGTAGGGGTTTTTTGGTTGGCTTTTAAATTCAAGCATATCTTAATCACCTTGTCTGACCTTCACAGAAAATAGTAATGAAAAAGGACAAGACATTGAGAGTAAAAAAACAATCCTATAATTATAAAATATGCTTAGGTCCTGACAACATGTATTTACCCTCAAAATAGAAAAATTACTGTTTGTCCAGTAATTTCTTATGGATTCTGACATAAGTACTTCTAGTCATAAAACTGCTCAAAGGTAAGAATCACCTACAGTGTGTATTTTGGTCACACAGCCCTAACCATTTGAACCGTGCCTTACAGTTAGTTACTAATGAACTGGAGAAGCAGCTCCTTGCCCTCAATTTACTTTGGTGAAGAAAACAATTCTGAGACTCTCAAAAAGCTTGGAAAGGTCATCGCACATTATATGCGGCCTTACTCGAGTTGGGTGTGTCCTTTGTCTTTAGGGCAGGTTAGGAAAGATGTATGCTTCAGAAAATAATTTCCCTTCTTAGATAAGCAATATCTGCGAGGCCAAGTCTCCTTTTCTGCCTCCTCTAAAATTCTTAACGTTTAACAGGTCTTGTAGGAAAGAAAACAGAACAGTGCAAGTCACTTCATGACTAATCTTGTCACTAACTCTTTTTTTTGTCTCCTATGAAAAGTATTCATAACAATATATAAGCTACTAAACTGAAACATATGCCATATCTTTTTTTTACTCACCTACGCAGTTATCACAAAGGCTGCAATGTGAGGCACGAGGTGGGCGGAAAATCTTGCAAGTAAAACAATATTTTAGTTTCACTGTCTGTCCATTGATGATCACTTCTTTTGTTCTGGGAGGGGGGCGATATCCTCCTGAACTGGAGCCATTTGCTATATCTAAACATGAAAATATAAGACATGAAATGTTTCACGTGAGCTATGATGTATGCACGGAACTGTCCTTGATGGCAATCAATATCCAATTTCAAATTTATATTTACACATTCAAAATAAACAATTTTTCCCCTTCTAATTGTCCTTGAGTAATACATCGCAAAGACGTATTTCATTGCAAATAGCATCCAAAGCCAATCAATCTGAATCAAAGAAACCAGCCAAACCCAATTCTCAAATGCTGACAATGACCTTGATCCCAAACAGTTTCATACCCCCTAATAGTCCTTAGATAATATATTAAAGACAACTATAACTACAGGTTTAGAATAGCCAAACTTGGAAAATTACCTTTAGAATCTTCCTAATTTTTTTCAGAATTCCTGTAATAACAAAAAATTTCCCTAGAAGTGCTGCAGAAATTCAACAACCTAATAGAGAATCTGCACATTTACTCAAGCAACAGCAGCTCTGTCATCTGAGCCTGGTGTATGTTGAGATCTCTTGCATACTGTGATACAACAGAGCACATTCACAAAAGTATTTTACAGCTTTTGCTGTTTAGAAATTTGAACACCCAATGCCCAATGTTAGTTCTACACACCTTGACATTTATTTGTTGCATAAAACCAGTTTCCTACCTTGTTTGATACAAGTTGTAGAGTTTTGGGTTTTGTTTCTAAGCTTTCTTCTGTTTTATTTTAGGATATTACCAGTAATTTTTCCAGCAACTAAAGGACTGATTAGGCTAAATCATTAAAGCTTGATTTTGCCCAAGCTGAGCTTTACTCTGAAAGTTCAACATGTAAAAATGGTGCCTTTTTCTAGGTTTATCTGTTCTTGTGTAATCACACTCAAATCAAACTGCAGAAGTGAAAAAAATCTCTAAATTTACTACACTGCGATAACAGAACAGCTAAGATAACAGGGAAGTAAAATATTTTCCAACATATGAATGAAAATACATTTCAAAGTCACAGTCAAGCCACTTGAACAACTGCTGTCTCAAGTTGTCCCCCTTTCATGTGGGGCTTGTTATTAAAAGATCTATGACTTGTATTTGAGCTCAAATTGTTAGAAATATCACCCTCGATTACAATTTCTGCCAATTATACAACCTACAAACTATGTATTTTCCAAGAGGGCAACAAGAAAGTCTCCCACCTAGTAAGGTATTCAAACTGGCAACAGCACAGCTGTGCTAGCAAAGGTGCAAGTATACAGTGTGCTGATCTGGCAGCAAATCCAACTTAAGGAGTTCTCATCTGCAATGTGCTCACCCATAAATATGACTATAAATATTCATCAATAAAAATCTTTGTGGGACACCAGTGTAAACTTGACCACTGAAACAATCAGACTGCAGAAAACTCTCATGAAGAAGAGGATGAAATGAAGGGAGCAATAGCTGAGATGGATGGAATCTGGGTATAAAGCTCCTAAACATCCATTATGAGAATGAAGTGGTGAATACTGAAGAAAGAGTAGCTTAGAAGCAGCCTCCTACAGCCTGATGAAGTATAGACATTCACTTGTGTTGGATTTAAACCATCTCCTGCAATGTGCTTTTGATGCTCAGCCAGGTCCTCTAACCTGCACGTGGAAGCATGGATTACTGTGTGGTTCCCATAACTAGCAGTTATACTGATTTTGACCTCAAGGCCAATACCACTTGACAAATATTTTTGATTAAATAAGTACTGCACTACAAGCTACCAGTGTATTTCAGTGTATAAACTGAAAAGATGTTCTTTGGAAAGCATAGCACAACTGTGCTTATACTATTTTAAGCTTTAGAGAGACATGGATGTTTCCTAAATCCAGAAGACAGGGAAGAATTTCTTATAACTCATGTTACATTAAAAAAGCTTCTGGAGACGTTATAACCAACAGGCTTGGAATAGTCATAGTCCTTCTAGAAATCCTTAGGCATTACAAAACACAATGTTAAACCCATTTCTGACCATATTTTGGTCAAGATAAGACTTAAACTGTGAACATAAATATAGGTCATTAGCCCTAATTAATTTTTTTAATTGAATAAAGTGTTTAACACATGCTGACATGGTATATTCATTAATAAACCAAAGATTTTCATTTGACACTCAAATTTAGGTGCATAATTATAAAAAATACTACTAAAGCCTGAATTTCATCTAGGTGTACCTTTGTATACTGCTACATATACTGATGCATTGAATTTCCTAACATAACAGTAACAGTTCCAATTTTTTTCTTTTACAAAATCTTATTATTCCTGAGTATGTATATAATCATTGAAAGAAAATTACTTAAACCAGTCAAGGGGAATTGTTTAGAGGAAAAATGCTCTTTTTCGTAGATAAAAATTTATTTTATAAAAGGCACATTGACTAAACCCAGTATTTCCCCTCTCTTTCAAGAAGTTCATAAAGTGCACCACAGTTATTTAAAATGGGCTCTGGCAGAACCTCAAAGGCAATTTCTGTCTTCTCTGGAGGAGAAGTGAGACTACTGTCCAGCCCATTATATTTACAACACTGGTCTTAGATGAGGATTTCCTCCCAAATATTTGCAGGGAAGTTCACAGAGACAGCAAATCCTAGCTCTTCGAGGCAAATTAATCTTGAAATCCAAGGGTGAAAGCTGATGCAAATGAAATCAATGTAAACAGTCTTGCTGACTTTCCAAGTACTGAGAATTCTTCTCAAAATCCTAAATTGCATAATCAAACCTGAATGTTCCAGTCTGTTTACTAACATCTTTTTCCTGGAAACAAGCTGCAGAGCAAGGTCAAATGTGCTCGGATTTAATACGATTTATCTAACCTAAATGTGCTAAACACGTCCTGGTCTCACTGTGGATTTTCAGACTGTAATTCGCCTTCAATTTGACTGCTCATACTTGGGGTCTAACACAGTTAAATCTTCAATAGATGAGGTCTCTTTTAGGAACAGCGAGATTAATATTTACATTATCACCTTCCCCAAATAAACTGTGCTTGACCACTACGACATTTTTCTCATGCAATCTTTTACTGATGTAGTAATGCAAGTTCTTTTACAAAAAGGCTAAAATTTACCCACTAAGGGGATTGCCATCCATCCTCTCTGTTCTGACACATTTTTTAACTTCTCTAGCAGGGTTAACTGTTCATGCACTAGATGGGGCTCCAGCATTTTTATCACCATATTACAAAAACCTCATACATGCAACACATGTCCTTGCAGGACCAAGAGACCTGAACTGCTCCAAGAAAGATACTCCAAATATTTAACAGAGATACAGCACAGCCTAGCAACCTTATAATGGGACAACAAACTCCACTTAGATTTCTCAATTTATTATGCTGCAAACAAATAAGCGGTGCTGGCAAAGGACAGAAGCTGCAAGTTTGTATTCATATCCCTAGGATTCTCCTGCTCAATCAAGAGTCTGATTTTTTGGTCAATGTTCCTAAGAACCTGAGACAAACAGCCTCTAGCAGGCATCTCTACATTGTCTCTATACAAGCTTCGCAACCATATCATGCAACGTTTGCTGACAACTTTAAAAGGACACAGTTTCAATCTTCAAACAGTATTATTTGAGAAGTCAGTAAGCTGAAGCAACTGTAATGTCTCCTGAGGACTAAATGAAAAGGTAATGAAAAGAATCTTTATGTATAACCTATAACATCCGAAAAACAACAGAAAAAAATCCCAACCAAAACAAAACAAAGACTGCCAACAATGCAAACCTCTAAGAAATGTCTTCCTCTGTGTTTAACCACTTAAATTTAAGCTACATTCTTAACAAGAGTGGGCTACAAGATGAAACAGTAATTTATTTCTTGGAGGGAAGAGAACTTTAATAAAATGCTCTTGTTTCCAGACAGTAATCTCAGGGACAAACAATACTGGGAACCTGGCTTAAGACTGAAACCAGTAGCTGCTAACTGCATTCTTCACATAGTTCTTTATCTGATAGCCAACAAGAGATATCGACCACATATTGCTCCTGACTTTAAGGACTTGCTGCCTTAGATTTTTCTGAAATCATGTATTATTTTCTTAAAAGAAGAACTGCATGATTTCCTGAAGCCTAAAACTTCATGTGAAAGGTATGCTTGCTCCCAGAAAGAAACATAATCTTTACTGATTTGCTGAGGGAAAGAAGCAAAGACAGCAAGAGCTTTCTAAGATTTACCTGACACACAAAGTGATTTCACTATATTTATTTTAAGAATGTTGTTTAAAAAGTGCAGTACCAGGTACAACTATAAGCCTAGGAAGCTGGTATCCCACCTTTGGAAAGAAAGCTGTGTTGGGGTGATTCTATGACAGTATCACATTCCCCATCGCCTGCTTGATTTCTAGAAATGTAGTTTGTACCTTAAACTGCAAAAGAGAAGAGAGAAGCCGGGGGAACTCTTCAAAGCAGCTTGCTCGACCTTGCAGTTAGATGTTTATGTACTTGTTTCTCTGGGCTGGCAGTTTCTACCAGTTAGGAGGGGAGAGAGTTTTCCTCTCTAGCTCTTCGGTTTTCAGCTGAAAGGGACTGCGATCTGTCTCAGCAGTTTCTGTTCCTTTTAGAGCTTTGCTTTTGGCTTGCTTCTTCGTCCAAGACCAGCTTATCATCTCCGGGACACTTGGTGAGACTCTCCAGGGGGATCGCTGGACCCTGCCCAGCTTAGGACTGCAGGAGCAGCTCAGTTTTACAGACAGAAGGGACTATATAAAATCCAGCAGCCTCCTCCACGGATGGGAGGGGGTTTTTGATATCCTTTTCTGTCCCGTGCCTGCAGGGAACTCTGTTAAATAAACTTTTTTTTCACTTTCATTCAAGAAATTATTTCCCGAACCAGTGGGGGAAGGGGCTGCCGGGACCTGCTTGCCTGGCAGGCAGGAGAGGGAGACGCCCTTTTTGGGTTGTTTCCTGCTAAATTTGTGTCCAAGCCGGCACAAAGCAAAATATGTGGTAACCACAAATGGTACGTATTTGTTCAGGCCTTTGCCAGTTCTATGAAATGCCTGTGCTGTAGTACAGATTTAATTTTATAAGGCTATAATGAAATCAAATTATGCATTTCAAAACAAATGAAAGACAGGCAAGGAATTGTGAAGGAGTCTCAAATGTGGTCTTGAGCATCACAGTAAATTAGACAGCCAAGACATAAATGACCTGCAGAGATGGTGTACTGGTGTAGCTCATACACTGAGTTCAGGCCTTGGAAAACACAAAAGCAAGCAAGCAGAAACTGTGCTGTGAACTGGCCTGAGCTAGTTGTACTGATTAAATGAGGAAGATACACATAACTTAAGACAGTTAGCCTAAAGAAAAATCCAAAGTATTTTAAGGCTAGAAGCATAAATTACCATGACCATCTTTTCTTTCATCTGCATCATCTATCTGATGCAAACAAGATCGATATTGTGGAAGAATTGTTAAATTTGTATACATCAACTGGACAAATGCTCTCCCACCTATAAAACCCCTTCTCCTGGATTGGGTTACCCTTCTAAGCCTTCATATTCAGAAGTTTACAATTTTTCCACTTTAAGTGACTTAACACTAACCTATCTACAAGAGACACATATCATAAATGCAAAGAGACTACAAAATAAGGCTGCTTATAGTATTTGTGCTTCTATAGAAAAAATAGCCCCTCTCAATATAGTATTTTGTGTGATTGCAGAAGCCATACTTACACGCACCATGACAATGATGCAATTACAGCTGGGGTACCCTTGGAAATAACAACTTTTCAATTTTAATGAAAGTTATAATTGAACTAAAAATACTACATCAGTAAGTTTAATGTTGCATTTAAAGAAAAAAAATCCTGCTGCATTTCAGTGACATTATAGCACTTTTATAGCAAATAAAGTTACCTTCAGTGATTTTACATTATATAAGCCTCATGCATCTACTTGCTTTTGTTCTATTATGTTACATGAAAACCCCAACAAACTAGAGTATTTTAAGTCTTCTGCTCCTCCTCTCTCTTAGGCCAAATGTATGTATGTATTAAATATTCTTATAGGTCCTGGTTTCTAGACTTCTCTGTTTAGCTGCATTCCTCTTGAGTTTCTACATATGTTGTGGGAAATCAGACAGTGAACTGAGTCCTTGTCACCACTGCATATCCCAGAATGTCACTTTTTCTGGTTCATGTTATGACCATTCTTCTAATAGGTCCAAAAAAGATTTCCCCTTTTTGTCATATCACAGTGCTAACTCAATCTGTTTGGAAAAAATATTCATCTCCTCTTCCTGCACCATTCACCACTTCAACCCCTTTCCATTAGTATTTGATTTCCGCTTGTATTCACACTATTTAAAATATATTTAGGAAAAAAAAAAATCAAACTCAAACTTGCAAATTTCTCCATTTCAGCATCAACTTCAGAGTTAAGCATATTCCTCATGAGCCCACAGTCAGTCTCTGAAAAGTCCTACTTGAGCACTTAGCATTTGCTACTAGAGTGTCTTTTTGAAAAGGTGCTTACTGACTTTGTGCCAATTTCATCTAGAACTTATTTCCAAAACTTACATAGGAAGAAACCTATGCAGGACACTATCAAGAGTTTAATTAGAGTGAAAACTTAAGCACATCTTCTTTCCCACCAAGACAGTTACTCTTTCAATGATGGACATTGGTTTGGCTACACTTGGTTTGCTCTTGAAATTCTTTGTTGCTTATTTTGAGACTTAAATAGCCATAAATCTCAACCCCTGACAGTCCCAATTCTTATAATTTGATCATGTAGCAGCATACTCCATGTCTTTCCAGACAGAGAATAGTTTCTAGTGATAGAATCAACAGATTTCCATTAAAGCAGAACACTAGATAAACCAATAAAGATACAGTAGAGTAGATTAACAGACTTTTAAACCACAACTACTTTCTTCTGACCTGCTCTTTCTATCAGCTGTCAAGAAGCGTACAAGTTATCTTCTGAGATCAAAGCAGCGTTGAATCCTTCAGACTGTCCTCCGCTATTTCTCATTTCCCAATTACACAGCACACCTTCACCTTTTCTTTCTTCCTCTGACCTCTAACAAAACCTGTCCTGTTGTCTTCTAGTGTTCCTTGCTGTTGTAACGGATTGCATTCTCCTTTTGCCCTTCCCATGCTTTCCCAATATGCTTGTGCCATCTTTTTATACTGACCTTTAGAAACTATCTCCACTTCTGACACTAGTATCTTTTTGACTGCAATCAAATACAGTCAGAATGGCCTCTTGCTACACTTCCCAATCTTCCTCTGTATGACAATAGCTTGATGATCTGCATTTAATACAACATTTTTGAGTAATAGAAGCTCCTCTTGTTTTTTGGACAACTTCCTTTTTTTTCTGTTCTTGTCACATTTTTTCTATGAACACAGTGAATTCTCAAAAAACAACTGTTTTCCATTCCTGCACACAGGGGGTGGAAATAGCAGCATCACAGCTTTGTTAGTCCCCCATCTTCACCAGAAAAAGGCTGATAGCCTAGGTGGAAACATTTTTCACTCGCAGTGTGACCACCCTGTTTCCAAAAAGTCACCTGAAAGGAAGTACTGTCAGCTTCTTTAGAAGGTCTTATTTTGAGAACCATTCTCCCTAGTCAGCTCATCCTATTCTATGATTTCTAATGTAAAAAAATAAAGCTTGATACGTTTTAAGAGAACTTCAAAATAGCATTCTTAAATCACAATTCTTTGTCTTGGGACACAACTGTTTCTCAGTGCATCTGTAGTAATTTCTGGGAGGCTGCTTCCCAAAGAGACAAGTAGGGCACGGTAGGACTCAAGTATCTAAGAATGATTTGAATAAAGTAAAAGCCACAGATAGGAAAGGTTACATACACACATTTTAGAAAAGAAACTATTTGGTAAAGGCATTATTTTTAGGTGAGTTAGCTGAAGAACTTCCTTCTCTAGAAATAAATTACTGTTAACCTTGCACCCCATCTTTAGAAGGCACCTCAAGTTGAAAGGCACAGCGAGTTACATGGCAATCCAGTCTGAATGATAGTTTTGGAAAATCTAGTCGTCTTTTCAACTGCAGGAGCCATTCAGCTTTTCCTGCTGCACAGATACCACTCCACTAGGATACATCTTTTAAGGGCACATTAAAAAAATACATTGTAACAATACAAAAATGTTTCCGTTTCCACAGTTGAATTCAGAATCGCAATTTTAGGGCAGAATGACTTCTTGTAACTACCTAGCTTGTTCCTCTATTAGACTTGCCATAAGCCCTCATGCTTGGGAACTCCACATTTGCTGGCAATGTAATTCCTTGCTTCAGTACTCCACTGGCCCTTCTTGGAAGAGTACTGCCTTTGCTACTGCTGAAGAAAAGACAATGGCTTTGATCAGCTCAGCAGCCTCAACCTGTGAACAAGTATGCAATACCATTTAAAAATAATTATAATTTGTAAACACAAGTTCTGAAATTGTTGCACACAGGAACATTTTGACTCTCCTCTCTAGTATGCAATTTGTATTTTTTGTTTTGTATTCCACCAAAACTCTGACAGATGACAACATAAAATTATTGTTGTGAGCTGCTTACTTGAAATAATTTATTTCCTGACATAGATCAATGTTTCTGTGAACATAGGGTAAATAAGCAATTCCTTGAACAGGAATCTGTGCTTGTGCTTTGGACTAAAGGTAGTACCTTATTCTAGGTAAAGAATTCCTTGAAGCAGATCAATAAAAGTAAACGGCAACACTGGTTAGGAAAAGGTGCTAAATGAATGCTTCATTCTATTTTTCTGCACTTCTGAAATTCAGATGAATAGTAAATGTTTTAATACTTCTATCATAAAAAGCCTAAGACTGTACTATAGTATTAAACATCAAGGATGCTTCAAGTATTTCTCCTGTGCTTGCATAGACCTGTTACCTGTCTTTTCAATTACATGACTGAGCATTTCTCTGAAACTGCTTCGGAAAAATGGGATTTCCATTGGCTATCATATCGAAGCAGTTATAATAGTGTTTAGTAAGGCTGAGTAGCTTACTAAGAACACAAACCCACTATTTATGAAGTGGCTCTGCAAACTCATTCTGGGTTTTCTTATCTAGGTGGCACATTTTAGCTATTCGGCATATTTGTAGCTGTATAAGTCCCACTGACAGAATTTATTTAACAGTGCTCTTGCTAAGTGAGAATGGTTAAAATCTAGGTCTCTACTTTCATTATGCTGGCTTTACACAAAAAAAAGGTAACATTTTTACTGTATATTAACACAGAGACTTAACTGAGTCTTTTGCAATATAAATAATATAATTAAATTCAGTTAAACTCTGAGGATACACTATTTTTGAAATGCACAATTGTAGATCTTTCGCAGTATCAGCCTTCTTGCCAAAAACACTTCAAAAAGTATTCTCTTGTGTACCACAGAGAGATTTCTACCAGACTTGCTGAGAAGTATTTACAATAAGAACTATCACTCTAAAAGGCCAGGATTTTGTTTACTTTCTTGGTGAAGAACTGATCAATCATCTTTCCACAGGAATCACTGCAATGTCATCAGACATTACAGTTCCAGAGCAATCACTGTGGCAAGGTAGGAGTAACTCCTCCCATGAGCAGAGCAGCACACTGCCTTCACACAGTACATGCACCCTCGGGAGGAAAGAGAAGAGACAACAGACCTTCAGTGTTACCTATTTGTCTCTCTAGATCTGCTGCCTCATCCGGTGTTGCGCGGGGGAGAACACCAGGATCACTGAAACTAGTACGCAGCAGGGTCCCCATCACGAAAAAGAAAAGAATCCCACCAATTGCAGGTATAGCAGGCGTAATCTTCTCTGACAAATACGGACAGCTGGAAAAAGAAAAAGATTCAACAATCAACAACACATAATGCAGCTTGCTCTCAAAAAAACTATTTACCTCTAGAAATGCATACGAAGAGTTCACTTTCCTCACTCGATACATTACCTGCCTTGGAATGTTTATTGAAGCTGAAATTTCTGTTTATGTGTTCATGACACTTCTGGAATTTTTCATAATATGTTCAATATAATAAAGGCACAAGTAGCATAATAATGACCTCACTAATATGCAATACTCATTTACATAAGAAGATAAAATATTTTTTTCACAGGATAATAAGCTTATATATTTCTTCACCTGCTGCCCAATTACAGAAAAGTAAATTGAGCAGAGAGAGGAAAGGGGAAATAACCTGAAGAAGCCCATAACACGATGAAATAAGCCACACTGAAATACATAATTAAGTCTATAAAACGAATTTATCATCCACCAGAAAGATGGTGCTCAGGAACATGCAACACATTCCTTTAACAGCCTTGGTGTATATCAATATTATAACACCTCTACTGATTTTCTTTCTTAACCCATTTCTTGTAACTTAGTAAACTTGTTTACACATTTACAAGGTAACAGGAATGAAAATGACAGTACAACACACCTGGGAGCAAACAACCCAGGGGCATGTCTATGGCAACATCAACAGCCCTTGACCAGGGCAAAAACAGCTCTGTGTTTACCAGATTTACAATATACACGCAGGGTTTAAGACTGGATTAATTTTAGCAAATTTTCCTCTGTGCATCACGTATGATTAAATCAAAATGGACAGAAACACTGGAATTCAACCAATACACAAATATAAGTATGCCTCTACAGCTGTGCAAAAAGAAGGGATATGAACACTCAGATGTTACAGAAGCACTGCAGCACCATCTTAGAAAACACTCAGGCTGAAGACTCTTCATAGCTATTATATTAAGTAGGTGTGGGTAGAATATCAAGATGCCTTCATGTACTTCTGATGTCTGCATAAGAAGTCATAAAATAAGCCTAAGAACACGAGTCAAAAATCAACAAGTTTAGGCCTTAGGGCTTCATCTCAAGTTTCTAGGTATCAATCAAGTTTAATTAACATTGTCTTCCCTATTTCTGATGACTGCCTTAAATGATGATTCAGACATACAAGCTTTTGCACTGCAAGTCAGTTAACCTCAGTGGAATGTTAACTCTGAGCAAGTGATGACAATGTCAGCTCCACTGGCCATCACTTCTGCCAACAGGATGGGGAGAGAATGGGAACACTTTTCATACCAGCTGCCATGTACAAAGCATTTATCTCCCTACATAATCCTGTTAAAAATACTTGGCTGTTTCACCAAACATAGAGGATTTCATGGATGCAGTGAGTCCACATGCATTACACGGTGCATAACAAAGAGTGGAGATCATCTCTCCCTACATGAATGCAATACTACAGGTGCAACAAGTTACGAAAGACTAAAAAGACAACTGGGTATAAAAAACAAGTAAGGACCAAGAGATACTGTGATTTCACATAACAAATGGACTGTTGAAATACGAGGAAACATCCTTCAAATGTACACTTTTAGGAAAATTTGCTTCAAAGACCCAGATTGATGAAATCAGTGCTAACTAAAGCAAGCAGCAGCAAGACGTAAGCCTTACTAGCTGGAAGCCTTGCTCCTCTCATGTCAGGAGAAGCCAGTCAGAATGAACAGCCAAAGAGAAGCTTTCATACCTCACGAATGCCCTACTGCTCAATTTATTTCTTGCCACAAAGGATTACTGAAATCAAAACTGCTGTAATATGCTCAGACAAGAGTACAAATAGGCTGCAAGAACATATTTTTAAAAGGATTAGAGGGAATGTGTACATTAACGAACACTAAATATAGCACAGTTCTCTCATTCTTCTATTGCATTATTCATTACACGTACCCAAGATATTGCAACTGTGCTGAAGCCTGTTGACCAAACAAGAGCTGTATGTGTGCGAAAGGTAACGTGAGATAATCTCAGGGTAGCACAGTAGGCACAGTACAATTTTGACACTTGCCAACACAAAATCAGCAATGGCATGACATACACAAATTCTCACTGATACTCACAGGATGGAAATTAAGGGCCATCATGACTCTAACATGTTTCCTTTTAACAGTAATTTCATACGAAATTGGAAGAAAGAACAAATTCCTGCGCTAAAATACTGAGAAAGCCCGACACTGCTGAAAAGTGATGTTTTCAGTACAGTAAAAAAGCATGAAAAAATGTCTCTGCCTTGCTGAACCAAGTACAGCTGCAGTGAAAAAAAATCACTCTCGAAGCCCTGTACAATCTTCACAACAAGTGTGAGGTAATCTCCTCCACCTAAAGGTGTTTTCAAGGTTTAACAGCATGTATTTAGTGAACTTTGACTTGGAATTAATTCAGCAATAATGCAAAAAAGACTGAAGATGACATCTTTAGGAATAATAACCAAGTAACATTCCACCAATTGAAAAATTATTTCAGGCTGAGAAACCAGTCCTTGCAGCTCCTTACAGAGATTCAGACAGTAAGTCTGAGCAGGACCACTTAATACAGTCTGATTTATGTACAGACCATATAATATTACATGGGCTTGCAGAGAGCTCAATGACATCTCTCCTTTAAAAACACCCAACTAATCTTTCAAATACTTGTGAGTTAAATTAAAATTAAAAAAATTAACCAAACAAAAACCAGCAGATACCATTAGACCTTTTTTTCTTCACATTTGTTTAAAAAAAAGGGGAGAAAAAAATTCTTACTTCTCCTGAGTTATTAAAAAATCCACTAAATCTGATTTTGAATTAAAAACATGCATCTTCGCTCATAACTGTGAATAAATCTGTAGAAATACACTTGCATAGTTATATATTTTATATTTGCATGCTTATATAACAAATGCATTTGTACTGCTACATTAAGTCAATATTATTTTAAACACTTCTAGTGTTACTACTTATAGAATTGTCAAGTACTGAACACAGAAAAAGATTATCCCTCATATTTGCTCAAATTTCTTAATTAAGTTGCTTTAATTGCGGATGTATCCCTTCAGGCATCAGCTTTCCTCGCATATTACAAGAAGTATCTTTTTTGGAGGGTATTTTCAGTGAGTTTTTAAAGCAAACATTAGTGGGTATTTCCTGACAGCAAATTTCAGCATTTTCCCGCAGAGGGACTCCCGGTGCAGAGACCTGCCCACTGCCAGTAACACTGATAAACAGTAGAGAGCTCCAGGACAAATCTCTATCCTATTGCACAGCAAGCAGCAACAAACCTTTTCCAGCTTGGTAACCAGTAGATGTGAACTGACCTCCTCAGTTTGTATCTTAGAGAGGGTAAAACAATTGTTCTGAATCAGCATCTGTAAGGACAGCAAGTACTGACTAGGTCTATCCCAGAAAACGCGTTTTTAGAAAATATTACCTGACCATGGATCCCATTAGAAACTGTTACTGTGAAAATAGCTTATTCAGAGAAAAGCTGATCTGCATATTGCAAACTGTAACATAACTTGAAGTTTTGAATTAATTAATAGAAAACTTTTATGCTTTTAGCTCTGCTTTTTGCTTGGCTTCTCAGCAGCTTTTTTGAAGCATCATGTGAAAGCTTGCATGAATGTAGGAGGGAAATAAAATCTGGTGGAAGACTAGTCTGTCACAGTCTGATAAAAATAAAAACACCCTGGCACAGAAGAGATAATTATCAAGCATCACCCCTGCGAACAAAGGATGCAGAAGTACAAAAGCAATTCTTACCACCCAGCAGCCCTCTTAACTGTGCAACCACGCTCCCCATGGCTACTGAGATCAGCAGAAAAATACACATAGTAACTTGTGCTGAGGACCACTCACAGTGAGAGTCCTACAACTTCCAAACATTGTCATTAGAAAAGGGGAGGAATGAAAAGCAGTCTCCTGAAGGCCTTTCCTGGAAAGACGAAGGCTTTCCTGAAAGGTTCACTGACAGTTACTCACTCATGAGGAGACTCAGTAAATGACAAATCTGTCCAGTAGGGATATTTGGAGAGACGATAAGTCTGTATTTGGGGGGAGAAAAAAACAAAACAAAACAAAAAAACCAAACCAAACCAAACCTGAAACGGAAAAGAAAAAAAAAAGAAAAACAAAGGCATGGTTTTATACATTGAAGATTTAAATTAATATTTGCTCAAAACAATAAAAGTACAAATTTCATGCAAAGATTAAATAGTCATCACACTTAATTAGATCAATTTAAGAAAAGACCCCAACAAGCTTGGCTAGTAAGCCCATTTAAGAAGATACTCTATGTTAAGCTGTTCATCAATATAAAATTCTTTGTAGCAGATATAAAATATATGTACTCCGGGAAAAATAGAATATAAATATAGTTGAGCGAAGTAACATAAGGAAATAAAATTATTGTTCCTCTTCCTACATCAACTTTATTTCTGTTTCTGCAGGTACTGCCTGTTTAATATACCAGTGGCTATTGGCATGCAGGTGATGTCCGACAGAGGAGAGAAGGCACTGTGTACCCTGGGTTCAGTTCCACATGTTACAAGTTAACATCTGAATAAGACTGTGCTGCTTTCTTTAAACAAGCCCAAAGGGTTTGTTGTTTCTCCTTCCACTCTGATTTATGGCTCCTCTCAGCTTACCCTTCCTTTCAACTCCACTGCATCATTGCTCCAAGCCACTGTCCCAAACTTCTGCCCTTATGCCAACACAAATCTTCGTCAGGTTCTTTTGTGAGGGAAGTTAGTTTACTAAAATGTATGAAAATGACACCATTTTGTTGACTTCTCTTTCTGTCTCTAACAAACCAAACATGCACTTTAAAAGGATATTGGCACAAAGCAAGGGAGAAAGAAGCACACATGAAACTACAGGGACAGGGGAATTTGGACAGTGGGAGGAGACCTCAGTTTCAGCAGCTGTCAGTAAGGTTTTCATTCAGACCACAGACTCTTGTGAAACCATGTTCTAACCTTGACCTCTTCCAATTTAGAGATGGCAACAGAATACCCATATATAGACAGATTAAAGGCAAAGCAAGACTCTGGGCTAGAAGAACAAAAATAGCTCATAACTTACTTTTCTAATGATAAGTTGTCAGTTCAAAGAAAGCAGCCAAGGACATGCATGAAGAGCAACATAAACAGAAGAAGACATAAAGATGGGCAAAACATTAGGGCACAGCAAGAACCTTGGAGGCTGCTGCCTGATGAAGAATTTATAAACAGGACAGAGAATGATCAGAGTGAAATAATTTTGCTGTTGTGGGGTTTGGAGGGTTCCTTCTTTTTACTTGTTTTTTTCAGAAGCATGCTGCTGGCACACAAAAAACGTGGTATAATTTGAGTATAGATTAGTCCAAGTAATGTTACAAGAAATTCCTAACAAGATTAGCTACGGAAGTTTTGCATTAGTTTCCTACATCTGCCTCATTCTTTTATACAGCTTTTAAAATCCCTATTGAATTGTTTTAAGGAATATTAAGAAACATACAGACCAATTTCAATAGGCTTTGACATTTACTTTTAAAAAATTAATTTATTTCATTGTTATTTTTTGTTTTGAACATTCTTTCTAAATCATACACTCCCTCATTTCAGAATGGTAAAGCAGTTTCAAAAACTTGCTTGATAAAATACAAGACAAAAATTACTCTTCTGACAATTTGCTTCATCTCAAATCCAGGAAATTTGGAATACTGTAAGCATGTGAAGACTATGGAAACAGAACAGATGTCAAACAAGAGGTAGAATGACAACAGGAACAGAAGCAATAGCCAGAATACTACCTCTGCATCATCTTAATAATCTAAAATATTATGCCCTAATCAGAAAGGTGCATTTACTGATTGGATTCAGATGAGAGGCATTTAAATATGCCATTTAACCTTGCTTAAATGCTTTGTGAGTTTATTCTCTATTTTACAGTACTAGATACATCTTATTTTTTCTATACTTGCTATATTTCTATATTTCTTGAGGCTACCTCCATTTAAAATGAATTCTAATTGAAAATAATTTTAAAGTGGAAACACATATAAACTAAGAGTAATTCTAGTGTGTCACTAAGTATCCTAGCCTCTACCAGCACGTAGAAACGATTACTTAAAACAAAGAAGATTAGTATGATGAAATCACACAGATTACTGAACCAGCATGATCCTTAAACCTAATAAGGTAAGTGCTTTATAGGTTCTCTCCCACCTATTACAAAATAAAATTAGCTTAACATTACTCTGAGCAGGAAAAGCTCAACAACTGGTCTTCAAAGTTTCATGTGGAAACTGGATGCAATTTGGTCTTTACAGAAGAATGAGAGACTGCAGGGACCTCTCTCCTCTGGCTCAAACCAGAGCAAGCATTCAATGGAACTCCTTGCAGCACTGACTCCATTAAACTGTAATGCATTACAATTGAAATAAGATTTACACTGGCTGGATTTGGATGTAGGAGTTTAGATGAAGCAAAGAAAGCACTGTTGATTATGACATTGTAGAAGATAACCACAAACTCTCTCCTACAAGTAAAGATCTTAAGGGTTTAACGCAGGAGATAAACAACAATCAAAGTAACAGCCTTGCATGACCTCCCAATTTTTATTGCTACATGAATTAACTTTAATGATCTGCTGCCAAACTTCAAAGCCGGAATAAATAAAAAGCATAATGCAAAACAAACCTGTCTGTAAAACAGATGTGGTTACTGAAGCGCCTGCAAGGGCAATTAAATTTTACTTTGTTGTAGAGATAAGGAACATCTTCGTTTTACAAAACACAATTTTAAAAATTTTGATTCCATCAACTGTTGGCCAGAAATTTCCAAGCAAGGTAGTAATAAAATAGGGAGTATCTACCAAACTGGTAGATACATCGAGTGCCTGACTCTTATGAAAGGTCAATGCAAGTATGACATATCCTCAAAAGACAAACTCAGAAAAGGCATGGCTTCCAAACATGCAGCAAATGGAAGTCTTGCTTTATTGCTATTTCCGTTCCCTAACTACTTTCTCTGAAAACTAAAAATATATTTGTGCTTAAATTTTCCAGTTTTGCATACAGTGCAAGGTCTGGTTTTCATAGTATAAGACTACCAATCAATCAATTCCACTAAATACATAAACTCTTAATTTCTTTTAAACAGCCCATATAGAACACTTTCTTTCCTGTTGTGCCTTCTATTGCTTCCTTATTATTTCTTATTATTTCCTGTTACATGATTTTATAACTAAACCATCAGGTTAATCCCGAGTACTAATGAACTGAAATGAAAACTGGGACAAAACAAGCGGAAATGCCTTATGCTACAACTAAGTCCCTAAAGGAGCATGAGCTTCTAAATGATTTTTCACAGGATCCTCTGGAAACTGAAGCACACACAAATAAGCTGCTGCCAGTTAATGGACTGTGAGCTTTCAATGAGCCATAGTTTGTTTTCACCCTCCCCAGTCTGTAAGGTCTAAAGGCTAGATGTAAAGCCTAGCTCCTGCTAAAGGGCAAAGGCCTGTCAATGCAATCCACTTACCCTGTATAGCACAAATGAGCTGGCTAACAGAGTTAAAACAGAGGAATTGTTCTTCATCTGTTCCCTTTTCTGAAAAAAAACCAAACCTAAAACTGCCAAACTCAAAAAACCCCAAAACCATCAAACTCAAAAAACTCCCAAAACCATTCATTTTCTGTTTGATCATTTCCTAAATAATTTAATTCACTGTGCAATTAATGAGTGCCAGAGAACAGGTAGGAACACACAGAAGGCAGGATGAAGTTCAACGGTCATTTTTAGATCCACTCAGCTGCTACACGGAAATCACACCCATACAATCTTAGGAATAGTGGATTCAGTGTTTTATTGTCATTTAACCTGGCAGGTATCTAAACACTATACAGGTGCTCATTTACCCTGGATTATTCTTTTTTTTTACTCTTCTTTCCTCTGCAGTTCTCCATATCACAAGTCTTTTGTATAGAACACAAACGAACTTTAATCTAAAATACAGGGAAAAAATATTTACATCTTAACTTCTCAGTAAAAGCTACTATAATAAAAGCCTTTGAATATTCATTGAAAAGCAGATACAGTACTTCCTAGGGCTCCTTTACTTATAAAAATGGAGAAGTGATAATCCTACCCACCTTACATATCAAAAGTATATATCACATTGTTATAAATATAGCAACTGGAAACATAAAGTCAGAAGGAGAATAAAACCAAGAGAGCTTAACCTCCTCTTCCCCAAAAGAAGCAGAGCTGAGCAATTCAGCAACTTGATCACAAAAAGACTCAAGAGGCTTGTCTGTAGTAACTTCACAGACACAGGTCTCCACAAGTGCCAGAGGAGTTTTACCTGAAATGGCATCCTTTGCTTTCTCCTGCTGCCTCCTCACAGCCTCATGCGAATTCTCTTATCCCACACTAAGCACTCATTAGAGAGGCAGACTGGCATACTGCAGGCTACTTCAGATTAAAAAAACCCCAACAACTAATTTGCACTCATGATTCCAAAGCAGTGCCAGATCTCCCTATCTAAAAATGGGTCAGTTTAAATATATCAACTTGCAAAGACCAGCTTGAGGCAAATCATTTATTTCATAGAAAAAATAAAGCACACAGTGCTTCATCTACACAGAAAGCATCACCACTACAAATATTTGGACTAGAAATATAATTGAAACAGCTAGGAATAGCCTTTTACTCTTTTGCATTACAACTGAGATTGGGGTGCAAGTCACAGAAGTCCAGGCATGAAAAGTTTAAGAAATACTCTACAATGAAAAATTGCTTCTGAATCAGAGTTTAGCAATGTCATAGCATTTAATTACCTTCAGGGATGTGTGCAGAGAAGACTGCACTGTTTGAGTAATGCAACACTTTTGTCTGAGTACTTCCTTTTTTTGGAAGTCATTTTAATGCTCTTTATAGACTTCTGTGTTAAATACTTGTCAAATCTAGATAAGCATGTTTAAATCGAAAATCAGTGGCTTTATCATATTACACTTTTCTCTGTACTTCCGCAAACATAGCACTGAAAGGTATTTTCCTCTTGGGAAAGGCCATTCACTGAAATTATTAATTTCATATTCTCTTCCTGAACACTTCTATAATTCACCAAAAGTTATTTCTACCATACATCAGGTCTGTGATTTAAATCACCTGTTTGAATAAGAAAAAACATATTCCAGCGTATTTTCTCTTAAGTCAGCTACATCAAGAAATACATATTACAGAAAAATACAATGGAAGTTATCACAGAAATGTTACTTCAAAAATTAAAAACTAAGGATGAAAATCGTCCCTGTTAATGGTTTAAAGTTGAGAGAATCAGGGAAGGTTCTGTAGCAAGCACAATAACAAAAACATTTCCACATTTAAAATAATTATGTTCTTCACACAAACGTCAGTCACTTAAGAACTGCAGTTACTTTACAGTAATCGTAGTCACTGTATCTGCTGTACAGTAACCAAATATTTTGACTGCTAATGCATAAACCAGACCTGAATGTAAAATGAATGAAGAAATGTCCAGTTTTTATATTTTCTTAAAAGTATTTTATTCAACATTCCCACTCTGTTTTCATTTTTTGTCATATGCAAATTTCCCTTTCTACTGTTCCATTGAGATTTTCAAGTCTTTTCCCAACTAATATGCAATTTTGTCCAGTAATTATCACAACCCCTAATTTTAATGTAAACTGAAACAGGATTTCAGGTAGGGGAGATTAACAAACCCAGGGTGTTACTGCTATCCTTCTTTGAAAGTGTAATTTACTTCTTCAATTTAACATCTGTCTATTTTTGTCAGACTGCCAAAACTCCTAAAAATTGTCACAAGAAGGCGAAGCAAAGAAAAGGTCTTTGTTACATCCACTGCGACTATAAATTTCATATTATTTTCTTCTTCTAACAGTTCAATTATGCATCTTGTTAGCACCTGTACATGACATGATCCCCAGCCCCACTAAAAGAATACCTTTTTTGCCAGTAGTTATACAGACATCAGTAGACAGCTTTGCAAGTCGAATGCAAGTCTCTCCCTAAGGCAAACCAGCCATGAAAATCAGAGAAAAGCTCAGTTACTTCACTGTTCCCAGAATATACTCTCTGGAATTGCAACACAAGATTTATTCTCCATCTTTCCACTGTCAAACATGTTCGCTGTCCACCTTCCAGTTTCAGATGCCGACATAAAAACAATTCCCACAGACACTCTCAGCCATGCAAATACCACACCAACTCTTGGTCTTCTCTTTGGCACTTTTACATAAACAGGAAACCAGCAGGGCACAAAGCTAAATAGAAATGGAAATCTTTTGAATACCTAAGACAATTGCACAGAACCTAAAATAAAACAAAGATTGCAACTGACTGTACAGAATGACATCACATTACAGCCTGTGTCTCTGTAGTGCACCATCTCTAAAGGTTGCACATCACTGATGCACATATTTCACAGAGTCCTTCAAGCACTGACATCATGAGCTCCACCCTTTGTCCTGGTGTCTTCTGTCTTGTACCAGTTTTGCTGCTGTTTTTGGCCAGTCCCTCAGATTCTCTCCTGGCTGAACTGTGGTCACCAGAGGACAGAGGCTGCCCAGGCCCCTCTGCCAGCTCCAAATGCACATGCTCCTCGTGCTACAGGACCAGAGGGGAGCTGCAGGTTTTACAACACTCCACCACTGTCCCAATTTATCTGAGGATATTCACAACTGAATTTAAAGAGAAGCTGCTACCCTGGGTTAATCATTGGCTTCATACACAGCAACACAAACAGACCATAATCAGGAGGAAGATTCAGAGTTTAGTAACCTTCCGCAGCTTTCTTCTAACCTATCTTCTGATTACGTCTCTTGTCCACGGCAAAGCTTGCCGTTCAGGTTGGCAGAACATACTACAGCCAAAGAGATGAGCTACATGGAACTAAGAAGCATGCTGATTACGTCACTTCAAATAGCTGCACTAAATGAAAGGATAAATGCCATGTGTTGCTTCTCCTTCCTTTCTGTGTGCCTTACGTGACAACAAAGTTCAGGAGTTGTCAGGTTTGTGTCTAACTTCTGAATAGTTTTTCTATAGAAAGGTGCAACATGATGGGGATTTATGGCATTTTCTGTCTGCAAGTGCTCAGAAAGGAGCAACCTTGGTGCATCTTGCTCCTAGTTCTAAAAATTACACTAAAGCTCACAGTGAATAAGTGACAAAGCAAAGTGTACATCCAACGCTGCAGCAGAGTAAGCAATTTCTATTTACAAATAAAGGACAGACCAGGAGCACAAGTTTCTGTTTCTTCACAGGTATACAAAATCCCTTTTTCCTAGACCCCTTCCATTCTTTTCTCATATTTGACATTTTGTCAGATACATTTCTATTCTGTCCATGAAGTCAAAGCTTACAAGGATACAGAAGATTCTAATGAGATTTTACTGAATGGATGAAAAAAGGACTGAAGACTACACATCTTATAAAAACCACACATTATCCTAAACCACATTTTAATCTAGAGAGAAACTTCTATTTCAAATTTATGTTAATTAAAATGCTAAACATTACATTTTTGTCCTGAATTGCAATACAACATTAATATCCTCTATGTCCCAAATACATACTAACAACCTTGCTTAAAACATGCAGAAAATACTAGGGCTGGAGGGAAATAGAAGTAAACATGCAAGAGCTATGACAGCAATTATTCTATTCAGAAAAGCTACAAACCTTAAAATAGCAAGCAGCATGGCAAATACCAAGTCGCCAGTACAGCTGTATTCATTCTCTCAGAAGATTTTTAATGCAACTACTCTTGAATTAAAATTCATAGCCATGAATGCATATGAGCCCTATTACTGGTGTCTGAATCCTCACCGACACTGAGAAATACTAAGGTAAGAGCTCTCTGCAATTTTTCAGTCTGTTAGAACAGTGAAGAGCCATTAAAATGTAACAGTCCACATCTGCCAACCCAGAACGACTGCCAGGCTTGTGTTTCAGCCTCATGCACTACGCAGAGGGTATGATCATCTCACTGTGAGCATCCTCAGGACAGCACAAATCTCCCTCCTTGAACATGAACACACTCTGCTGCTTCTCAACAGCAGTGATAATTATTCACAGCATCTTCAGCTGCCTTTTGTTATGTAACCTAAAAAAAAAAGTAAACACTTGTTCTGAAAGTCTGTCCTGCCTTAGGATAAAGTCCCAGGAACAAGGCAGCATTTAGGAACACGATTAACACTGATTGTAATAGAACCTAGTGCCAATACGAATCCAATATTGGAGAGAGTTTTATTACATCATACTTTATTAACCCCTTCTCTCTGGAAACATACACACGACTGACAAAAATAACTAAAACAACTGTGGGCACATCGCCCTTGACAAAAACCTCTCAAGGTACTGCTCATATGGTACTGAAGAACTAAATTAAACATTAAATCTCTATGCCAAGGAAATCAGCAAAAGTAAGCAGAGTGCAAACAAAGGCCCTCGTAGGATTACTGGCGAGAGGAAGTCTATTGGAGTCAAAGTATAGGGAAGTGTCTAGACTACAAAATTACTACTGAAAATATTTTTGAAATATATGGTGTAAACCTCCCAGTTGTTAATATGCTACATTACAACCCTACAGTGCAATCATCTCTATTTTGTATATGATGCTATAACATTCATACTAAAATAGGCTAAAACTATATATGCTTTCAAAACAACAAAGAAACATTCCCTATTTTTTGAACTACTCTGCAGTCAGATGCTTGTAGCTTAGCCAACCCTCTGCAGCTGCTTCAATACCATGCCAATGCCTTCACTTCCTCAGCCTTTCTATCCTTAGGAAAGAATCTCTGGAGACCTAAAGAGTATTGCACAAACAATACTGTATCCTCCAACTGTTGCTAAATGCAAAATCCATCTTTGCTTCTTTTGTTTCTTTTGAAGGACACTGAACGTGTGCATTGAACTTTATTTTTGGTTGATGCAATGGTATTTGATTTTCTTTCAAAAAAGAGACAGATTAACCTAAGAGAGGCCCATTACAATAAAGGTCAGAAACAGTTCAATGGATGGGGCAGGAGACCAGAAATCAGTAAAGCTGGCTTCCTGGATCAGCCAGCATTCTGTTGTGTGACCTTGTGCAAAGATAATTCACCACACTATTATCCCTCTTCTTTTTTGGAGCATACACCTATCCAGGACACATTCAAGACAAAATTACGTGCCAAATCCTGTATGACTATAAAAATTCCCCTGGTTATTTATTTTTGTTGGGAGATTTTTTTGCTGCCAGTGAACACCGATGATGGTCTTGGACACTACTGTACAAAAACATTGTCTAAGCAGTAAGCAAATCAGCTGGAATCTCTAGGTAATACTGAAATACAAATAATTACTAACAGGAAACACTGCTTGGCTTACACAACACAATAGGGGAAGAAAAAGGAGGAGGACTTAAAATAGCAACTCCATATGTTACTAAGCTGATTATTAGTTGTCTCATTAAAAAAATACTATGGTTACAAAAAAAAAAGAAAATTTATTAATCCAGAGGTGTTCCAGTTTCTCCTAATGAGACAAGGAGTTTGCCCTTTATCTGTTTTATTCTTACTTTATAAAATGATACAATTCAGCTTCAAACAAGAACTTTACTGAGTTTCAAATATATTTAATAGGAACCCGATGCTGACAGACACATTAAGAATAGTTTCTTTCCAAGTATAGTCAGCACATGTTTGTCAGTATTTTAGACAATAACTCTAAGGAAATTACTTCAAAGTTCTGGAGGGTAAAAAATTTCTAGAGATACCTGAATTCTCCTCTTTTCTGTAAAGTGAGTGTTTCTCAATATCATTCATGTTCCAAGAAAGTAATTTCATTCAAAAAAAGCCCTAGACTTTCTGAATTTCAGTATCTGAGCCTTGAAGCAATTAGATATTACCTGTTCGCTACCGTGAGGAATAATAGTAGTCCATACAGACCAAAGTAATTTCCTCCATCACCAACATGCTGAGAGCAACTTTTTGTTGAGAGTCCAAATGAAGCTCCTCTTCCTCTCAGCCAGCTTAGTCATTTCCACTCCTGCCTTGTGCTGACACAAATGTTCCAGGGAGTAAGTGCTAGAGTGAGAAGTGAGATGGTTGTTCATTTGTTTTTAAAAATGCTGGTTTTCATTGTTTAGATTTGTCTGTCTCTTATTGTTGATTGTTAATAAATAGTTGATCACCAGCTTTTGAAGATCTGAAATAATATTCAGTTAAACTGTAGACACAGCTACAAGAGAGAAAAACTTGACTTTGCTCCTTTCTTTTGTTGTTGATTTTGTTACATAGCAGTTCTCTGAATTCTAGATAGTGAAAAAAGTGTTGGTGTTATATGAGAGTTACTGCTACTTGACACAAGATTTGTTTAACTTGCATTTTCCTCTTGTGTCAAACAAAAATATTTTCTGTATGATTTTACATAGAACTGGAATCTTCTTGGTATAGAACAACAGTTAAATTGTCAGTGTTGATATATATTCTCTATACTACAACATATCATGAGTGATAATACTTGAGTAACTATATGATTTCTAAGCTTAAGTAAATTATTTTATAATCCTGTTATTCCATGGCTAAAAAACCTACATTGCCAAACTTCTCTTATTTTTCACTTTTTTTCTTTAAATCCTGAATACAGACATCAGGCTGTATTTTTATGTTATTTATGTTTTGCACCTTCTATTTGCAAGAAAAGCACATCTCCATGTCAGTCTCTCCAGCATTTACTGTTGGAAATCTCTACTTAAGAAACTGGGCAAATGTGTATTTGTTCCCAATGCCTGTATGAGTTGATTAAATCAACTCCAGCGAACACAGAATGAATCACATGAGCCTAATCCAAAAGCCAAATGCTCAGTGCCATCTCCAAGATGACACAAACACCTCTAAATTGGGAAAGGATTAACACTGGAGTGGGACTACAAATGGACTATGTAGTGAAGCTTACTGACGTCTTGAGCTGGGAAGCACCAAAACACCTTCCTTCAAAACCAATAGCTTTCCTTAGTTCACAGCCCTTTCCTGTGAACAGATCAATCCCCATAGTCAGTATTGAAGAGTCCTGAGTGTTGGTTGTCCGTCCACCCACCACACACATTAACCATGAGACACGGATAGCAGCCATAAAAACAGCACCTTGTGTTCACAGTGAAATTAAACTTTTAGAAGACAGCTGTCCAGGGAAGCATCCTGATAAACAGTTCCTATAAATAAAAATGCAAACAATTTTTTCATTCCTAGTTAGGTAACAAGACTATCTCAGCACCTGACAAATACTTCAGTGCTCCAACACTGCAGACTCCAGAGAGAGGACAATTCCCTCTGCTCAGGAGTGAAACAACTACAGAGACTACACCTGAGAGCCTCTTTATACAGAGGGATGTTGTAACTTGGTGGTTTCAATTATCTCAAACTGGCAAGAAAGAACTATATTCCAGTGTTATAAACCTATAATAAAAGAGAAAAGTATCATTTTGGTGGGGAAGGCATTTTCAATGCAGCACTGACTGAATAGCTTCATTTTTGTTCCTTTCAGCACGGCTTCCTTTCCAACAAAAGCAAATTTTGAGTGACAGGAAAGTACATTTCCTTCTCTGCCCTGCAGCTCACTCTGTGACTGTGCAATCAATGGCAAGTCTGAAATGGGAAAAAAGAAACCCACCAAAACCCAACAGTGCAGTGAATGATGAATGCCGTACAAAAATATATGTCCTTGTATAGCCTGGAGCTTCAGAAAAGATCCCTAAAGAAATGCAAACATCCAAGAGACAGACAATCCTTAGTTAACAAGGTTTTTTCTTCGAAGTATTCGTATTAACTACCTGCAGACCACCACTACTGTTTTGTTAAGGGACATGACATTGAGTAAACCGGGTCAACACAATGACAATGACCAGCAAATGTCATCTTGTTGACAGAGTGTACAAAAATACACTTCATAAAAATCCTCATATAGTCACATTTTTGTATGTTATACAGGTGACACTCAGACTAGATTTGTATGTTATTTCAACCAGCAACACTTCTGGCACTCTTCTTTTAATTGGCCTAACAAAGCAGGATCAACTATCAACTGCACTTTGGGTTTTAATCGTGACTCATTTGCGCTCAGAGTTGCAGCATCTTAATTAAAGGCAGGACTTGAAGCAAGTTGAAGCAGCTTTATACTTTATAGGTAAATCACCCAATCCACTCTAGGTTAATTTATGTGTAATTCTACTCACGAAAGCATAAACGTCTAACAGAGGCATTAGGAAGGAAATACGGAAACTCCTTGCGTGTACAAGCTTTAAGTTAAACTTGTTTTCACATTAACTCAGTACCCAGATTTTGGACCTTGGAGTACCAAAGAGTAGTAACGGAATTTTGGTGTCCACACCCATGTGAAACTGGATACACAGAGGCAACATAGGGTTAAAGAATTCTCCAGCTACCAGGACAGCAGAGGAACCAATATGGATGGGAACTGTAGTCACTACAGGAAAGTTCATGAAAGAACTGAACCTGAACTGACTCTTTCAGGACAGGTTAGAAGAGCAGTAACTGACATTTGCACTTGAATATACAAAGTCTGGAAGATATAACACAAAAAATTAGAAATAATAGTAAAGATAATCCAGAAAACTGAAAAAAGCAGCATATTAAGCCAGAAATTAAGTAGGAAGTTTTTGTAACAAGTCTAAGAAAGTAGTTATGTGTTACCGTATGAATAGCAAGCAACAAATAATTGCATTTGTGAAACCAATTCTGACAAGTAAAGAACTCTGAATTCGCCTTAAGTACCATAAAAAGTGCTTTAGAAAGCACTTTGAAAGACCAAACTGAAGAAAGTAAACAAAGTACCATGAAAGTCTCATCTCCCACTATTATTCTTTCCACATTTAGTCACCAACTGAGGTGAACTAATAATATTTAGAAAGAAATTCCTGCCTCTTGTCCTATCCAGACACACATTGCCTAATTCGAGGTCCCACACTCTTTGCAAAAACACCTGCACAGCGTCCCAAACCCTTATTCTACTCCAGACTGCCAAAAACCTCTACCTCATCTAAATAATAACAGGAGCTCACAAAAGCAGAACAACCCATTAATATAAAAGACAAAGAACAGAGAGGAATTTCTGAAGAACGTAATCTATTGCATTTGCCAATACAATAACATTTTTACCATAGTTGCTTTGGCAATTTAGATTTTCCACACGTAAGTCAAAAAGCCAACATGATGTGCTTGACCCACTAATTGACAGCCTGCTTCAATGATTTTTTTCTCAAATTAGTACACTTTTTAAAAGCAGATTACTGATCCTAGATTACTACTACACTAAACAACCCTAATTTATTAAAAGGGCCTTTATGAAGCAACTGTTTTAAGCAAACATATAAATTAGCTTCACTGAAAACAGCTGTTTAAATCTAACTTTATACAGAAGAAAAACACAAATTAAGTGATACACAAGATAAACCAAGGCACACATAATAGTAAACCAATCTACAGATTACAGAAAGTGATGGATCCTGTAAATTACCCCCAAGCGAACAACTACAGAAGTCTGTATCTTTGATATATTGCAAATAAAGTGACTTCGGGAAAGCCTAGACTTGATTACAGTTATTCAAATTTACACTTTTTTGCTAGGAGATAAAAATATATGCTTGATGAACTCCTGAAAACCTGGGAAAAGCTAATTTACATTAAATAATAATCTTCTTAATAATGATTAACTTGTATAAAAATAGTAAAATTCTGTCTGTAAGAAACTTTTAATAATAATGTTAAAGCTGCACATTTAAAGACTTTTAGCCAAAAGAATTATCCTCATCTAAATTATTTAATTTTTAGGAAACCAATACTAATCCCTAGATTAAGAGAGGCATATGATTAAAAAAAAAAAGATCAACCAGGAGCTGAAGCAGAAAATTATGTTAACGTTTTGTACTGAAAGCTTCACAAGAAAGGATTTGTGCAGCTTGTAAGAAACTCATTCAGAGTATTTATAAGTTACAATAAGCATATTGATATTATGCAAAATATGAAGGCTAAAATGTCCAACTTCAGTAGAAAGAATTTTAAGTCACTGAAATGTGCAAATAGGAAAAGATATGTTTAAAAGGTAAGGTCTAAAATCTGCAAGTCCTAAAAAAAAAACCCATGAGGCAGAGATCAAGGAAATCTGATCCCTTGCGGAGCAGCTTTGGTAGGACAGAGCGGCAATATGGTTTTGAAATGTGCAAAATTAGAACTTTAATGCAGGGTGTGTTTGGAAAATGACTGCTCTGTAGCATGAGGAAGCAGAGCGATTGCAGACAAAGGTAGGACTCCACGTGACGGAAGGAGTCCATCAGTCCTGCTCTGCCCACACACCCTGCACTGTACAGTCCTGCTGCCAGCCCCGTGCCAGCCTCCCTGGGAGCCGGCCCAGCTCCCTCTCCCAGCTAAAGGGCTGGGAAAGGGCGCTTCCAGCTGCACTAGCAACTGCAGGAAAGCACAGATGAGCCCATGAAGCATCGGAACTGGAGCACGGCAGGGAAAAGTGCCATACCCACAGCCGGGAGAGCGGATTAGAAAGATCATCGATCTTCTCGTAACAGCAACCTGACATCAGACTGTCTCAGCTGAAGAAACTGCTGCCTCATTCTTTGAAACAAAGACTTGTATTTTCCCAAAACTTACTAAGTTTACTATTCTTTTGATACCTATTTTCATACTCAATCTTTGCCAAGGCTTTGCAAGGGTTTTCACAGCCACTCATTTTGATATTCTCTCGCTGAGCATGAAATTCATCCCCAGTAGACAGCCAACACAAACAGCACTTAAGGTCTTTTTTCTAGTACTACATTTGCTGTCTCACTCCTATTTGAAAAAATCCTGCTGCAATAGCAGCCACTATTGTCAAGCAGTAAGCCATTAAGTCATCATTTTCCCTCAATATTTCATTTTGCTTCCTCAAAACCACTTCAAAATGTTATTTTTACTCACGGTATTGCTAAATACAACTACTAAAAGCTTGGAAAAAATGTTCATTATAAATAACACTAATTTCACTCTCAGCACAACATTACATCATGCTGCTACCAGAGCAATCAGAAAAGCTGGCAGTCACATACCAGATACAGTAACAGGATACATCAAATACTCCACAACACATCATGTTAAGTATCATCCAAACTTGAAGAGCTTTTTAGCTACAGAAACTTTAAGATTAGTCTTCTACTAAAGCTTCCAAAGATGATGGCCAAGGTTACAGGACTTCCAACTGAGATAAGATACCTGAATTGTGTATATGACATTTTAAGCATCTTGATTGCTTGCCATAATAGGCTTCCTTGGCAAAACAGAGAATTAAAGATGTTTTCCACTAAAATCCCTACCCTCATGTAGAGTCATAGAATTTATACAATCTCTAAACTCTTCTGAAACAGCTGCATGTGTAAATCTCCCAAGCCCCTAGGAATTTGCTAGACTTCGTCTTCACATGTCCTGAACAAAAATAAGAATCTAATATCATCTACAAGTTTGTATAGATACATATGCACACATCCTTACACATACATGAGTGCGCACACACATACATACACTCTGACCCTCATGGTCCCAAGGAACTTTCAAGTGCTTCCTGTGTAACTATATCTAGCTATAGAGCAATCCAAAATCTAATTTGAAGTTTTATCTCTGAAGAACAAAGACAAATGTCACAGGCATTAGCTAGTGCAGGGGAATTTGAGAAATCTGAGGAAGGAAAATGAAAAAAGGTTCAAAGCAAAGGCTTGGCGCTAACAGTGCCAGAGTCATGCTTTTTTTAAACCAACTGTAAAAAGCTGACCTAAACCTCTGCAAGGGGAGAATTTGACAATACACTGAAAAAAATAATATATTAAAAGTCAATATAAAAAACCTTGCCACTTCTAACATTTGCTAGCTGTAAGTCTGAACATCAGTGGGAGTCCATTCTGACGAGAGAGCTTTACAGCCGTATCTTCACACTATGGTACTACTAATCATAATCCATATGGTACTCTAAGGAATAAAAAATACATATTTGGCCTGAGCAAAGCTGGAAATTCTCTTCTGTTCCAGGACATCTGATAAAGCAAGCTCAGAAGAAATATTTCTGACATTGTTTTCTCTCATCAGAATAACTATTCCAATTCAACAGTTGGTTTAAAACCAGCAAGTCTGTTGCAGAGAAGCACTGATATGTGTAAGAGGAGGTAAAACTGACAGTGCAACTCCACAAGTCGTAACAGTCATATTATTCTTTGGCCTAAAAAAAAAAATACATCAAAAGGAAAATGTTCTACCATAAAGTAAGTCCATCTTCAAAATAGAATAAAGTGAAATTCAGAACTGAATTATTAAAAAACCCAAATATATAAAAATAAATTCTGATTAGTGCACTTAAATCCATTTTAACTTTGCAATAGGAGTGATGCATTCCGGAACAAACTTTTTGATTTATCATTTTCCAAAACACCACCAGGTTGTGAAGTAAATTTTTATCTTCTTAGCTAAAACTAAATGTGCTATGAATCATCAAGAAAACCATTACACAGCACTTCCTGAGCTCTGCTAATTCCTTTCAGACAAAGAACTGCAGTTTTCATCCCTTCTGAAGCCACTTTCAGTAGAGTCAAGGTGATTCAAAACATCATTACAATCAAACCTGTCCTCTGTATACACTTATACAGCATTAGCATGTGACTGTAAATTCACAACTCCCCTGTAAAGCCATTTTCAAGAAAAGGCTTTGTTAAATTTGTGCCAATCTTTTACTATAAGTTTTAGCACTATACAGGAAGAACAAAATTGCCAGGCTGCACTCAAGATTATAAAAAACAGAAAGGGAAAAACAGCACAGAGTATCACACGGAAGATGAAACTGGATGCAGACAGATGAAATGGTTGACAAAACAGGCAAAATTCAAAATATTAATGCAACACTAGGCATTATTGAAAAAACAAATAGAAGCCACACTTTAATCTCTAAAGAGAAATAAAATTTTTCTTCATTGTGATCTTTATCCTCAAAATACTTGAAACTAAATTCTTTACCCTTAAAACCTTTTCTGAAAACTCTTTTCTGAAAGCTTCACATTTTTGTATGAACTGTATCAACAGCCTTAGATCAAGGACGAGACAACATTTTAAAAACCTTGTCACATGCTAGTTCTATTCCAACAGTGAACACAGTAAGGGAAGAAGCTAAGATGTTCCTGAATGGCTTCTGTTCTCTGCCTGGATTTTTTAAGAGGCAATTTATTTTAGAGAATTTCTTTTTATTTATGGCAATATTGCCTGTTGCCATCAAATACTTCCCTGCAAGACTTATATTAGCCTACCAATTATGTAGCAAATGTTCCTTTATCTGACAATACACTTATTACTCCATGGTTGATGCTCCATCCCTGGAAGTGCTCCTGGCCAGGTTGTATGGAGCTTTAAGCAACCTGCTCTAGTGAAACAGGGCTGGCAATAGATGATTTTTAAGCTCTCGTCCAGTCCAAACAATTCAATGATTTTGTGATCTTTTTGTATATTAAAAAGCCCCATATTTTCTTTTAAAGAAAATAAAGTTATTCCTATTAGTTTTCCTTTAGAAAGAATATATTCTCTGCTACTACCTGCATCAATACTGATCAGAGATTATTAAACTCTTGAGGGAGTGGAGAAAAGACTGAGCAAAAAGAGAACAATATTGATTCTTCATATTAATCTCTTTGAAAATAGAATTTTCCGACAGTACTTCACAGACATTTACAAGATGCAACCAAATATTTTTCATTGTGACATACCTAATCCAGGAAAAAAAATCTCTGAAATCCATTTCCTTTTTCTATCTGCAATCACAAGATGTTAACAGTTTAAGAGTTGGAACTTGAAAAAAAAAAATACTAGGAAAACCATTCTGACTTAGAATGTGTTTAAAAATACGGACAGGAAAGACATGATGAAACTGAAGAGAAGCAGAAAACATTTGAACAGAAAAAATATTAACAAACAGGCTGATAAATACATTGCATATTCTGACATTTTTGTTATATAGAGCCTTTATAGAGAGCATGGCATGTTACAGCAGGAGGCCCTGTGTGAGAGCTCCAGTTTAAATCCTCCCAACTCAAAAATCTCCTGCTGGGAGATTTTTATCTGAAGAACTTAATTAACAGCAAGTTTAATATGGGGTCTCTAAAGTATACTGTTGGTTTTCATATAGAATAGCAAAATCAAAACAAGACAGACACAAGCAGCAAAGGGAATGAATTCTGTTTGCCTCACAAAATGTATATGTTATCTCCCCCTTCCTTCCCACAGGGTGGAAGGGAGAGGTATGAGAAAACATACAGCCCTGCTGAACAGAACATCCATCACACAGGGCTGACCCACCCTGCTGCAGGATGGTATCAGATACACTAGGTTCTTTCCTAAATACTCAAGTTTCTTTTTGGATGCCGAAGGAGTTATTTCTGGAATTATGAAAATTTTACAAATCTCTTCCCATGACCTTTCTGACATTCAAACTTTGATGAATAGCTCCCACACTAGATTGCTCATTCTGAGAAGAAAATTTCATGTTCCTTTTCCTTAGTAGCAGATAAATTATGGATTGTCCACAGCAATGATTAAACACAGTTTACAAATTCACTGGCGTATCACTCATTTGTTCTTAACCCCAAAACGCCTGACCTTTTTTCTGGCATGACATTTTTCTTTTCAACCTTACAATGGCCCTTGTCAAAATCAACTTTTAAAAGCTGTTCCATACCGTATCTCAGTCATGTCATAGGTTCCGCAGGCTATTCCTGGTTATAAAGCTAGGAACAGACACCAGGCCTAGAGACAAATCAAGCTGCAAAATCAAGCACTCCAAAGTCAGCAAATGTCAAAGTCATTGCCAGAAGCAATGGGCAAGATGCCTGGGAGCCTTGATCTGCCCTTGCCCTGTGTGCATGCATTATGGTCAGTTTTTATTTATAGAATTATATCCTACCACCGCCCACAAGGCTGCTCCCTGATTCAGTTAAAAAGAAGAATCAACACTCATTTACTCAGCAATTAACTACTCAGTACTTTGTTTTCTTCTCTGCATTTGAAATACAGCTTGAGATCTTCTCTACTGAGAACTACTCAAGTTTTTCTACAAAGGTGGACTCCTCAGTTTCCTGGTGTGGTATTCAATAAGGTTCATAACTATATCAACCAAGCATCTTACAGAACACTGTCCTGAAAATACATCCCTAAAACCTACAAAGCATTACCTGAAAATTTGAGATGGAAGAATTCAGGCACAGAAAGGCAAAAAACATTCAAGGTTTGGGTGTCAAACTGAAAGACACAGCAGCCTTTCTTCCAGACTAGGTGTATTTGCATAGTATTTTTATTATATATGAAAGTAGAATTTTATATTTACTTAACACAAAAATTCCATTAATTCAATTGCACATGAGAGCTTAGAGCATTTTTTTAAGTTAAATTCTAGATTCTTAAGTCAAACCAAAAAACCCCATGAGTAGTGACTACAGAAATTCTGATCTTATGTGAATCACCAAAAGAAAGTATTCCTGGGAAAGGTAGGAATACTGCCCAGATCCCAACACAAAACTGAGCTCTACTCTATAACTAAATTCTAAAATAAAGTCAACAATATGGCTAATAGTCCCAAGCTTCTCAAATATATATACTTGGCCAAAAAATGTAGGTCATGATACTAAAAGTAAGAGGATTACCTACGAAAGGCCAAAATTTTGTTATTTGGTAGGGGTAGGACATAAAACACGACCAAAAGCGAACCATACAAGACAGAAAACTATGCTAATGTCTACCAAAACATACATACTGAAAGCAATTTTGCACTTTAATGCAATAGCATGCCAGACAGCAACATAACAAAGGGAATGTAAAATAACACTATATTTGAAGGTCTATTAATACTACACAGGTCAGATTCTAATAACCCAAAACCTGGCTGAAAAGAACACTGTCATAGGAGTCTGCAAAGCCATTAGGGATTTTGTCCACTGCCAAAATATTTTTTCCGTCCCCAGAGTGTGAGAAATGATGAATACCAGGGACACCTGAGACAAAAAAAAATAATAATTGTAGACTATGTGAAAAAAAGAAGTTAGAACAATTACAGATCCAACTAGCACATGCTCAAAAATAAATATCAGAAGTTATTGAAGTCTATGACAGATGTTTGTCCAAGCCTGTTCTGATGATGCTGTTTAGAGAAAGCTCCGTACCACAAATTCAGAGCAAAGATAATTAATAAAAAGCTTAAATAATTGTGTTAGCATTAATTAATTTACAGAAGTGTATTAAAATATTTGTACTAGATAAAAGTACAATAAAAACATTTGTGTTCAAAGCAATTTGTCATTTTTGCACTATATTGATATATCATATGTAAAAGACAAAGCGCATAGCAGAATTTCCAAAGTAAAAGATTTATTAAGCAGAATTAAGACAGAGTGCAAGGACCCATGTATACACTGTGTGCATATATGCATTTTTATTACACAGATACAGTTGTTAAACATTATCAACCTGAAAAGTCAGGATCAATTTTAAATCACCGCCATAATGCAGAAGTATATTTTTTTCCTACAAACAAGGAAGTGAAGCAATCACGAGAACAAAACTAGCACAAAAAGTAGTGTCTTCTCAATCCCTTGACATCTTTCAATGAAGTATGGATATACTTCTAGCAAATGCACTTTAGCTAAGCACAAACTGAAACAGCATTTTGGTCAGTTAAGTCAAAAGATTCATTATCAGGAGAACTGAATGAAAGATAAAGACTTGTAGAATGTAAAGGATGCCAGATGTGGCAATTTAATGGTCCCTTCTAGCCACAAACTCCATGAAGAACTCTCCCAAAGGAAACCATGTCATAAATACATTATTACAACCAATTAAATCAAGCCCACACTCACTAACCTAAAAGTCCACCACTACCCTCTTTGTCAGAGGTAAAAGTCTCCTTTGGAGGTGTTATCCACAAGGTAGAATAGAAAAATGAATCCGCTACACATCCTCCTTCCTTATATTCAAATTCAATTTGCTATGTACTTGATCATATTTACTCCTCCATCTTTGTCTCCCTCACACACACTGATGTTGTTTTTTAAAGAAGATTAAATAAATTAGGAGAGCAGCTTTGGGTTGTTGTTGTCGTCTTGTTTTTTTTCTTTTTAATTACATTCTCAATTAAAATAATTTCTGTCAGCAGGCAGCTTAATATAATATTCAAACCATGGCTATTTACCAAAACAGTAACTGTCTCTCATAGCTACTAAAGCAAAGTCAAGTCACCCTTAAAGGACAGAACTGTACAGCACTTTGGCAGCAAGAAAAAAAACTTTGGTTGCATATATAGATCTACATAAAATTTTTGAAATATGGTTATTCTTGCTGGTATTCTCTGTGATACATAGTTATCATATCAATATCTCTTGCAAGAGAAACTTACAGTTCTAAACAATAAAGTGATCACTTTAAATAGTTATCATGAGGCCTAAAAAGCACTTAAAACTACTTGTAGCCAGGTTCAAAGATGTATTTAAGGTGTCTCTCCGAATTTCTACTGATTCCATCAGGAAGCCAGGAATCTGAACATCTCTGTGCACCCAAGTCCACTTATACACTAATCCCATATAAATCGACTTTATTATGAGAAAGATATAAGTTTATTTTTGCTGTTACATAAAAGCAAAATAAATAGTAGCACGGTTTAAGAGACCATTTATTTCAAATAAAAAAACCTCATTAATACATCACAACCAGGAGTTTACATATCTGAAGTTACCAGAAAGACAGTCAATTATGCTAAAAATATATAAAAGCATCCTGTTCAGGCCAAGTGGATGACATGTATTTGCTGAAAATAAACTTGCCAATTCCTTTATCCTCTACAGAGCTCAATACCTAAGCAGCAGTGAAAAACAAGCAGAAAAATCTCTATGGCTTTGCTAACATTTAAATCAAGTTTTAACTACATGTTATGCATGTAAGTTCAGAGGGTTCTCAAACTAAAAATGTGACAGTAGAGAGGCATCTGTCTCAGTCAGACACACACGAAAGCACACGATGCAGACAAAGCATTGCCTATCTCTGAATTTCTATACAAGGAAAAGACAGGTAACAGCATAAATTCCAAAGAGACGTTCTGTGCCAATCAGCTGCAATAGTTACTCTCTCTAGCTGCAGACCCAGCCTTTGCAACTGCCACAGAATCCCTTGGCCAAGCAGGGCAAACAATTACAAAATTCTCTCACACATTTTCTAATAATTTAGAGTATATACAAAAGAACATCCAAAAGCATACACAGAGATTTTTAAGAAAGAGGCAGATATAAACTATTATATGGCTTACTGCTGAGATTTTAACCAACAGCCTTAAAGTATCTCAGTGAAAAAAAAAGACATGATTTTGGGAAAAGACATGATGAAAACCCCAAACTGTTGCATCTGGCGTGTTGTTTTTGTAAGAGAAAACTAGAGTATATCCAAGACAGTATCACTCTAACTTCTATTACACTTCGTTGTGCGTGATCTGCACTTCTAGGAATTCGTGCACATTCTCCTTCCACTCAGACTGTGATCACAGGCCTAAATCGAGGGAGCATGCCATCTCAGTTCCCAGTTTTCAAACAAATTTTTAAGTTTCAACTGCTTATCTGCCTCTGATGAAAAGAATTCAAGAGAGAGAAAGGAAGGGAAACATGCAAAAGCACATTAGTGACATTTTACAGTAAGTATCACTGGAGTATTTTCACTTCGCTTCAAAACACCATGTACATGTATACAAAAAGCACTCAAAATTCTCTGGTGGTCATTTCACCACACAAGGAAAGTGAAGAAGAACTGAAATGAAGTTCAACCATCTTATTTTCGTCTTAGACATTCTAAGGACCAGAGTGCACACAATCATGCTGTCCATCTACTCTCTCTTTTCCAGCTTTTTTTCTGTAACTTCTAAAAGACCAGGACAAACCTTCCACACAATTTTGAGAAAGTATGAAGAATAAAGAATATTTAAGAACATGCTTGTTCTAATTAACATCAAAATGTAGAGGTGACAAAGAAATTAGTACCACACTAAATATCTTTTATATTGGAGATACTGTAAGGTAAGAGGGTGCTGGGGGCAGGTATTATATCTGAGGGTTTTCATGGCATTTTCATGGAGAGGAGATGCAGTTATTTCAACAGGATTTTACAGAAGATTAAAAAAGCAGCTTCACTACTTTTCCCTTATAAAGTTACACTTGTTAAACAAAAATGCCTTTTTCTGAGTATCTATGTTAGAAGCAATGAAAATGCAGATTGGTAAGTTAAAAAAGAAGAGTTTGTTAAATATATAAGGGACAAATAATTGTGGTTATCATGAAACTGGGTAAATAAGATTGTATTTTCTGATGCACTTCTGTTAAATATGATGTAACGCAACTGCTTGCCTGCAAGGAGGGAGGAAACCAATTCTGATAACAAGGCTAAATTTATTAAGTAAGAAACTGTGCAAAACAGGCCACTCTTTACTTACTCTGCAGAAAAACTGACACACCCAAAATAATAATTTGGAGTAATTCTTACTTTGACAGGACTTGCTCACATTTCTGCTGTCTTTAACAAAGAAAAACACTTGCTTTCCCCCATAAGCAACTATCCAAGAGCAGATTTTTAGTAATTACAGTATTCAGAAGAATCCCTGGATTTGGCCTGCTGCTCTCTAAAAAGCAGCACTAAAACATGCTCAATTTATAAAAACTACAACTGGTCCACAAAATCGGACCAATTCTAACCAATTCTTCATCTTTAAGTAGACTTGCTTTAACATCCTTCAGTCTCCTGACCGTATTACTGATTAATTCAGGACAGGACTCCACAACCAGATGTCAGGGTCTACAGACAGCCATGAAATAAAATAGCCCCAAATTAGTTTTCCTTCATGTTCAAAGGTAGCCTTTACACCCTTTCAGAAAACCACATTATCCTCTATAAACATTTCTACAAATATAAAGCATGTCATCTCTAACAGTATTTCCTGTGTACCTTTCCACGAGTTTACAGCAGACATTTTACAAACCCTTCTTCCTCTGTAAATGACTAAATCCCAGCAAACATCTGGCAGGACACCAAAAGTAAACCACTGTGCAAGTAGCAAGAGAGCTGGGGACTACATATACAAAGTACTTGAGTAATAGAGTATTTCCCACCGCCTACACACAAGACCAAAACCTCCTGCTGTTACTGCCATCACAGATGAGAAAAGACAAGTTATGGAAATCCATTTCTGTCATCGCATGTCCAGTGGCCATCACTCAATGCTAGCAAGCCAAAAATCTATAGGAAGTACATTTACTGCTACTACTGATCAAAAAAGTTGTGGAAAGAGGAGGCTGTTTTGTTTTAGTCATGCTAAACCTGAGTTGCCAGATACTTGCAATAAAATGCCACTGAAAGAGGCTGAGAGATGAAGACTTGCACAGTCAGATGTATCCGAATTGCCAACACAAAGACAGCAACGGGCTTTATGCTATTCTGTGTCTCCCATGACTATATCTGTTTCTAGTTATCTCCAACCCACCAAGGCACATTGATTGTTCTGTTGAGATTTAGAAATGAACTGTCCTTGTAGCCTTGTCCCTCTCTGCCCTCATCTTTGGATAATCTCATCCATAAACAACAACTGAAAACAGAGTGGCCTCTTTCCAGAAATTTTTTGAGAGGCATGACAGAAATGAAACAATGTTTCCATGTATACTGCTTATATTGTAAATAGTTTGCATTAAAAAATAAATCACTGTGAGAAGTCAACCTATTTTTCCACTGAGAAGGAAGTCAGACTGGCTCATTTGCAAAGGAGATTTTACAGCTGATTTAATATAATCTTCATTATCTGCTAGAAAGGAAGACCCAGATCTATTTAAACAAAATCCATACAACATAATCTTAGCTCTGCTAGCCAAAGTACAGGATCTTCTCAAACCTCAACTACAGCACATACAAGACACAATAACAATCCATATTCCAAAAGATACCCAAAGCAAACTTCAATTTAGATTTCCAGAATACCCTGCAGATACCCATTCTGATAAATTTCAAAGTCTTTAAGATTACTCTGAAGTGTATTAAAGTCATACCAAACAAATTAATTGAACTGTCTGGATTGTTGTTGCAATAAATCAGCATCAAATTAGTAGACCACAAACTCCATAGAAAAGCCTGGAAGAAAGCTTTACTTCACACTTGCATTCTTTAACTTAGGAAAAGCAGAGAAAGAAAATTCATAGACTCTGCAGCAGCATTTTATTAAGTTAGAAAAATGATCAGAAGGTAATTTCAATTTGCACTTTCCAGATATTGAGAGAGGACTGTACTATAGACAAAATTCAGGAAAAAAATTTGCAAAAAAATCTTTTATAACCTACGTAAGTGTAGAATAAAGCAAAACATTTGAAGTTAGAAAAGATCCACACAGGATTTCAAGAAAAGGCAAGAACAGGCAGCATGGGATGAATAATGAACTTGCTCATCAAAAAGTTTATGTTTCTGCCTTGACCATGCCAGCAATTATTCAGTGTAAACCTAAAGAAAACCTTAAAAGTTGCAATGGTAAATTATAAAAAAACAACTCCAACTTATCATTGATTTTGTGACCTTTTGTCTTATATCAAAGGAGTTCTCCATTGTCTCTTTGCAAAATTCTGCAATTGATAGTACTCACAGAAATATTAGTATCTTTTCATGGTAATGAAACTGGCTATTATTCAAGTGATGCTCTACTTTCCCTTTCTCAAGAACTATAATTATAAGAATTTTTTTAAATCAATGCTTTTAGAAACACAAAGCAATCTAGTCTACTCACTTTCCAGAATCAAACTATGTGATGTTGGTAAACCTCACATACAAAATCCAAGTATGTTAAGGGCTGCCAAACCAGGAAGATAAGTACTCTGGTGACCACATTTTTGATCTAAAATAACAAAGACATAATTCTATCATTATGAAATGACACAGAAGAGGCAGACTTCCCAATTAATTTTACCAATTACACTGTACACACCTCAAAATGAGGCCTAAATCTAACACAAGTCAGTGTCAGAAAAAAAAAAAATCAACAAGGTAGAGTAAATAAAGCAGACTTGAAGTGTAGCCTAAAGGAAGTGCTCTAAGTCACATACCAGTCTGAGCTATGATGGCTATTTACATAGTCCATTATCAAAAAAAAAAAAGTAGAATATATGAAGAAACTGCCTACTGGTTTAAAGGCACTGAGATACCTAAGTTTCTCTAACACAGAAAGTTTTCATCTAATCTGAAGTTATACACCACTAAGAATAAAGACTGCTACATAATTTTGGTTCAATCAACATGACATATAATAAGGGAGGTTTTAATCTACGTAGTAGGTAATTTTTTTCAAGGATTCCTAATATTTACAAGTAGATGAATTTTTTCAATCTATGACTAAATATTCCTAGTTTCACAGAAAATTGAAGTGCTTTCTGTCAAAAATTCAACACAACATAATATACTCAAGTAGTTAATAGAAAAAATAGAACATTATATTCTTGATAAGCACACACAAACTTAATGCAAGCATGACTATGAATTTAGAAAGAAACCATTGCAAGCACTGTATCCTTATCCTGCATGTTACATTATTTTCCACTCTTTGAGATATAAATAATTTTTTGTCAGCTAGTATTAAAGGTTTAAAAATGTATATTTATCAGTCAATGGAAGCAGAAGAAAGATGGCCGGAGAACTATGGCCCTATCCCTTCCATTGGCTAATTCTCAAACACATCCAAGTAGTAATTGCAGTACCAATTTCAATTCCATTTCTCAGAAAACATTATGAAGTTCTTGGAAGGACCCAGCTGAAATGGTTTAGGGTAACACCAAGCCCTAATTGATTTGTCTAGCATCACCCACAGCAATATGTTCCTATTTCTACACATTACGTCAGTAAAGTCTACAATCAAACTACCATATCTGAAAACAGAAAATAGGTAACACTACTTACCTTAATTTTGTCTTTGCCACAGTACATCAGACTTTAAGAAAGAAAAAAGGAAAAAACCCCAGCAAAACCGGACAAAGATGAAATTAGTTGCAAAGTCCCACTGTCAGGAAACAAGGCAGGCCTACAAAGAAACTCATTTAGAGTTTTCATACAGTGAAGAGGATGCCTCAAAAGCAGTATTTTTAGTAGGCATATGGTGGGGAGGGGGAGGAATATATTTGAATTTACAATCTACAGATAGCCTTTTTCCCTCTTCAGCCAGATGCACAATTAGTATGATACCAGGCAGTTATGATCCATTCCTATCCCACAAATTTTTAACATTCAACTGTAAAAGCTTTACAGTTCCCATATAGTTACTTTAACATTGAGTATTTTTTTTTATAACATAGAAGTTTACAGCCACAAAATAAAAGAAGCGTGCGCAAAGTAAAATAGTTTGGCATCCACTCGTACGAGAGACCTCTTCTCTCTCCTTTTTAATGCACCCTCACAGCCGAGGTCACAGATAAAGATTCCACACATTAGGAAACAAGTTACAAGCTACCTCTAATCAGCAGATCAGGTTAGTGGTTTGCTTATTGACTGCTGTAGAGACTATCAGCAGCAGTGAGTGAGAACACCTAGCTACAGCACACAAACCAGATGTCAAAGATCTGCAAAAACAACCGGTTCAGGTGGTTGTTACCGATTCACATTACTTATTTGAACATTCAAATTAAGCATAGTAGTTACAGCCATGCTGCAAGATCCAGGTGTTTTCTCACTGTCAAATTGCTCTCACGCGTATTTAAGAGATTATTTCAATAAAAAGCCTGACTACTTGCCCCAGACGCATTTCAACAGTGCAAGAGAAGCAAACTACCCTCCACTTCCCATTGTGGGCCAGTCTGGTGTCCTGCCAGCCAGTTTAGGATCAGTCCTGCATTTTGTTTGCCTATGCTTTCACCACCTGTCTTTGTCTATCTCTAAGTTACCTTGTTAAATTGAGGTTTTCATTACTCATTCTGATTCCAAACCTAACACGGGACAGGTACACCTGCTAAAATAATCCTAAATACTAGTTCATTCTAAGTACTAGTTCATTAAAATTTAGGTGTTTAGTAATGCAAACAGTAAGAACAGATTCCGTAAGCATTTATTTTATGTAGGCCAAACCTAACATACGTTCACACACTATTGATTTTTAGTATTTCTCTTGTCAATGCTGCTGAAACTCACTGGAAGTTTGTAACACATACTGTAATTTAGAAATGCACATGTTTAGACCTCAATAAATCACATGGAAGCCCTTTGGAAGTTTTGCAGGTTTCATCCTACCTTTGATCTTAGTTCAATAAATTTAAGATACTGGACCATAGTCTCTAATAAGGTAACTGTACAAGCTTCTCCAGTGGCAGAATATGGCTGCAGACACTTTCCTTTTACATGTCAAAACAGCTGATAAGTGCACATACTACAGCTCCAAGGCTTCCCAGAAACTATGCGTACGCTATTCAAGAAATCAGGCAGGCAAGAGCTAAACACCACTCCTAATTACTTGGTCCAGTTTACCTCCAACCATCAAAGAAGCTGTGGGCATCACCAAGCTCTTCTCATCTGCCATTATTCTTCCAGGGGGAATAAAGGGACCCAGATTTTCCCTATTACAACAAAATACATACCATAGGTGACATCTGAAAAAAATATACCCAGGAGTACAATACCATTTGTTTCAAAAACCCCATGGGCTCTGCAAGAGATGGACTAATGAATCACCTTAGTGGACAATAAGCAAGCTGTATGTTTACTAGGTGGGCTGTGATTTTTTCCTACTAACAAAAAAAATACATTTAAAACTAGCTGATTAATATGAACAGACAAAAAGATCACAACTTATAATAAACTGAGATTTTTTAAAAATGTAGTAAGACTGGAAAATACCATCTAATCAATTTCCTAACTTACGAAATTTTTAATGTCATACTTCATTAATTACCTTTCCAAAGACATCAGTGAATATTTATATTGATTTCTTCAGACATTAATAGTCTACTATGATCACTCTAAACTCCAGATTGTGGGTTCCTTTTAAAACTCTTATGTGGGTCACAATAGCATCCCTGTTTTTGAAAGCTCACTTTCTAATATCACCTCTATGTAGTAAGAGTTACAATGCATTAAGTAACTGACATAATTATGTTCTATTCAATATACAGCACACTCCTTCTCCCAACCCCCAGCTGTGCTGCATTATTAATAAAGACATGAAAAACAACAGTTTCAGATAAAATCCTTCTAGTATTTCATAGATATATTCATGAATAATGGCAGTGGAACCATCTTTGGAAGCTACTCTTCTTCAAGAAAAGATCACGAATCACTTCAGATTTAACACGCCTTGCAAACAACTTCTAGTGATGACAATTCCACAATCCTCCTAGGAAATTTATTTCAGTCTTCATCCATATTTGTTCTTTTCTCATAATGTCTACTAAGCTCTAACCTGAATTCTTCCTCCTGCAACTTAAAAGTCATAATGTCCTGTCACATCCTAAACAATGCAGAGAACCATTTTTTAATCATCCTTCTACATACCCAAAGGCAATAAATGTAACTCTCTCAGAATCATCCTCTCTAACTAAAATAAACCCCAACCTTTTATAAGGTATCTGGTGTGGTGAGAGGGAAGAGAAGGAAGAAATTCTTGTGATGAAGAAAACTGCCAGTTTTAGTGATGGGTTCTCTATTTTTGAGAGAAATAAAAGAGAAGACGTTCAGGAAATCAAAACAAAAATGTTCAAAACATTTCTCAATTTAACAACATAACCTATTCATTTTTCGGAAAGCAATACCCAAGGGAATACCGCATCTTTTATTATATGGCCTATATCACTCCCTGTACCATCAGGACTGTTAGGAAGGAGAGTGAGTTCTCCAGTAAAGGCAACATGCTCAAGTAATTAAACACATGCCACTTCTGATGTACAGTAACAGTTTACACTGACACTAACAGGATTTAACAATTTTTGTACACAAGTATTGCCTGTGATGTCTTCCAAATATGTGAAGATTTCAGTTCATAGAAATCATAATTCAAATCTGAGAAGAATAATCTGATCTAATCTGGTTTCTGAACAGATTCTTAAAGCCCTACATAGTTCAGTGCCCCTCATTTCCAACAGGTTTCTTTTTACAAATGTCTGCACTGTTGTTTTGCACAACACAAAGCACATAATTTGTTGAATTGCTATCCTGCATCTAACCAAGCAATACTGCAAGGAGAAATGTACTATTCTGAAGGTTTGATTTGAGTATGTTAGTCCAACTGGCAGAATATAAACTGAAAAGAGAGATTCTGAAGAACAATTTTAAGCATGTGGAAAAAAAAGAAGGCTGTAGAAAAAAACCTGGGAATATACCATCTTAAAATACAGTGCCTTCCAAAAGACATTTCTGGTTGTAATAGACAAGACCTTAGAGCGGGCCTTCAATTTGTAGCATGAATTGTGCTAAACACCACATTTCTAGAACACAACCACATGTCAGATACTTCTTAGGAAAGGATGTAGTTTGTCCCCAGTCAAAGAGCAAAAAAACCCAAACAAACCAAAAACTAAACAAATATTGCATCTGCATCTGACAGTGGCCATTTCGTTCTTTTCAAGGATTCCACCATGTGTCAAACTCCACCCTACAGGTATAGCTTTATTAAACTGATGACACAGCTGTGTTCACAAACATGAGATCAAGAGACAGATGCAGATTACTGGATTCAAGCTCTCCCAGCAGACGGCCTCGTATACCAAAGTCACAAACAGGAATAAAATTTAGTTGATGTCTTATCAGAAGAAAAAGACACCCTCTTTAAAACTCTGCTGTCATCAAATAAAGAAAAAAGTTTGTTTGTGGATGAATTTTTGCTTAAAGAAAATTCCAGAATTCCAGTGGAACCTGCCAATACAAGAATCCATTGCATTCAGCTACCTTAACAGGACATGCTCCTCATTCATTTCCACAACTGCTGAAATCCCTTCATTGTCCTATGGGTCGTGCTTTAAATGAGGGCAGTCAGTGGCACAATATTATATATGAAGAGTCAGTAGTTCTGAAATGCATTCACTCCCACTGCTCAGAAAGACAGCAGGACATGGTGACCTTCAGAAGAAGGTTCATCTTTTTTCCCAGGCTTTGTGCGAGAAAAATAAACTCAAAATGGCAGGGAGCCTTGATAACTAGCTGAGGAAGCAGCCAGTGCCAATCTTACTGCAAAAAAACCTACCCCAAGTCATAGCGGAATAATAAATAATAACAAATAGCAAAGCAAAAGTAGTTTTGCTTCTCCATCCTGACAGCTGTTTAGTATTAACTAGGTTTTGTGCCTGCTGATCCACAGCTGAGAAAAATCTCTACTGGAGCAAAAATTTTCAGCCAGCATGTCTGTCACACACATGCACAAACCTCTCAGTTGCTTGTAGTCTGATCAACACCTGACCCTCTTATAACTACTACTTAAACACTACTTTGATAGATTTATTCTTTTTTCATCCATACTAGACCAATGCTGTCACTGGAGAACCAAGCTGATCGTCTAATTTCCCTCCACTTGTAAATGAACTTTAGTCCACTTCAGTCAACACAAGCTATCAAAAGGCAGAGTCATCTTACAAACTGAAAATAAATTTAGAACTATGATATATGACCAAAGCTGAAGCAGTAAGTTTTCTGCACCTTCAAAACAACAACAAAAAACATTAATGTTTAATGCTGATATATAAAAAGCACAAATGAAAGCTGATTGTCAGAATCAGAACACAAGAATTATGTTGGAAGTAATGACAAAAAATGATAGCAAACAAGAAGGTTCTGAAGCACTACAATATGAAATTCAAAAGCAGTCAATATAGGGCTGGTGTGCCTAATTATAAAACTATCTGCATTACATTACCTTGTGAAGAATAATGTCTTAAGCACATAAAATGGTCACAAAATGAAAAGTGTACAACACTAAAAACCATTACATCATGGACTTTGCTAACCTAAATTTGCTATGAATTCCATGTCATCAAGACCCATGCAGTTTCACTGGTCACTTTGGTATACCACACGTATCACTACTGATGTGTACTTAAACCAAATAGCTGCACTTATGCAACTTGCTTAGAACTTTTGACTGAAAAGCAGTATCAGTATTTAGGGTTACAAAGTGGGGTTTATATTTTTCTTCGTACACAAGCAGCATGTAGCCATGCTTGATGAAGTATTCTGTACAATGAATTAGGCTGCATGTTAGAAAAAGGTGATGCATCAAGCCACCTTGTTTCATACAGCACAGCAGTAGCCTCCCATGCAGAACACCCAATTCTATTAATTCACAAATGTACTTTGTTGCCCGCAAAGAGCATCTCCGAACCTCCCCCAGTTTCATCCAGTAAGTATGCTCTGAGAACTATGAAAGATAACAGTGGCAAGTAAGTGCCACCTGAACAGCCAAATGCCTCCAAACTACACAGCACAGCAACTCTTTTTTCTAGTACTGTCATTATCTATAGTGTTTCCCTTCTCACTTAGAGGAGCACTGAAAAACAAAAGGAACTTTGACTTATTCGGAGGACTTGCAAAAATGAGGTAAAAATATGCAAGACTACAACATTGCTACAAGATCAATTAAGCCCTTGCCTTTACCTTTCCTGTCACTGAAACAGGTTCAAAAGCTGTCTTGAGCAGAAGAGGCAGTGCCCTTTTGTGGCTCTCTGAAAAGAGCTAGAGGAAGAAGCCTCAATCAACACAACACAACAGCAAAGAGCAAGGACATGCAAGGTATTAGGGCTACAAGAGAAGAGAAGAGAAGGGAAGAGAAGATAATGATTTGGGAGGGAGTACGTGGAAAAGAACAGAAAGAGTGCCTGTTTGGGAACTTACTGGTCTAATAATTACACACGGAAAAGCTATTCTAAAACAAACTGCAAGATTGCTACATTCAAGACTGCCAAAATGAAATAAAATGCCAGCATGCCTGTAGAAGTTAAATTTGATACTCTTCTGCCAGGCTCCCCTTCTTCTGTCATATGCCTTTTAGTTTTAAGACCTCCGACCCAAACTCCCCCAGAGTGTCTTGCTTCCCTTAAAGCTTTAGGTGGGACAGTTTTGGAGATGAACTAGAGTTTAAGCAAAGACAACTTCTGCATAATAACAATACTACACAGAACTCGAGATTGCAGAAACTGAAACACAAGTGGTGAATGAAGCTATTTTAAAGAGTTTCTTCATTTATGCTGCCTACAGGCACGGGTGAAAGCAGCCCCACAAAGCAGAGCTTAATTCCCAAAACCAGCTGTGCTACCAAACTCATGGTTAGGCTGGCATTGCCCAAAACTGTCATTTCAGTGAAGGAGTTCTGCCTTGCCCTCAGAGAGGCATGTCCAGCATAGGCACACGTATCAGATTTTACTTGTTAAAAATCAAGTTCTTGGCAAATGTCAGTACTTTTATGAAGACAACAAAATACACACCTTTGAGAGACCACCACAGTTGCAGACTCCTGCCTATGTATAACCAAGAGTCAGAATAGCCCACTATCTTTTCTGTATGCAACCTGTAAGTCAGTCTCCTAGATCTTTATCATACTGAAGTCAAAAAAAGAACAAGGCTGGTCAGAGCTACAGAGCTTCCCTGTCACGAAAGATTAGCACAAGAGAAATCAAGAACAGTAAGAAAAAGGAAAAGTATTTCTGGACTGAAAAAAAAAGCCACAAAAAAAATTTGAAACCTTAAAGCACTACCAGTATAACTGTCCATTACAGCTCTCTTTCCTGACCCCCTCTTAAAACAAATATATAAATAACCGAACTCCAAAGGAGTCAAATAACAAAATTCTATGCCCCATGCTGTCATTCCCAGCATTCTTAACTCTGCACTGATGAAGCAGGACTGTCCATGTCTCATCAACAGTCTTGTCAACATTTCGTATCTATTCACACCTATTTTTCACATGCTTATTTCTTTTCTTACTTTCAGGCTCTGAAGTGAGAGGGATGTCAATAGGACACAGCATGCCTAAGCAACTTAAGAGTACAGTCCAACTCTGTCTACAGTACTGGATGCAGTAACAACTGAAAAATCCAGCATGTGTACCCAAAGTTATTGCTGGCTTACCTATAGGTACTAAATAAATAGGGAAACAAAACAACTTTCCCTTGAGTAAATGAAATTTATTTCCAGAAGCAAATACTACAGCAGTTCAGTTCTCCACTCCTTGCTCCCCCCCAACCCTTCTACATTTATTGAACAACGTTCAAAAATTGTCCATCTTTTCATCAGAATATGAGGACAAGCACAGCTGGCCTAGGGTGGCACTCATTCTGAATGAATAACAGAACTATTAAACTCTTACCTGTAGGGATCAACTTCAGTAACAAATTATACGCTCCCTAAATCTTTGACCTTTACTGTGCAGTCAGAAATAATGCTTGCAATAAAGCTGAAATTAAAATATTATTATATGTGACAGTATTATTTCAATACAATGTCACTTCTTTTGTATTGAACTAAGAAGCAACAAACTTTTGATCTCCTTTCGCAAATGCCATTTATTTGTTGCAACAGCAAGAACTAGTGCCAATAACCATTTATAGAAGTTTCAGAACAGAAAATAAACTTATTTTCACCAAGAACAGTCAACCATTGGGTAATTGCACCTTCAGACTATCATTTAGCACCTTGAACTGTTGGTTAAAGTTTTCTAGGATGCAATAATAGAAAGGTATGTGCATTGGGAAGGGCGCGTTTACCTTTCAATCGAGCTGCATATCAGCCCATAACAGTTTCACTTACTGGGACTCAAGTATGTCAGTTGTTTTTCACATATCAGACTGTTTTGATTTTCACATTCATAGTCAATTGCCTGTTTCCGAAACTCTTCTCGAGTATGAGTTGAGTAAAAAGGCAAAATTATTTTACTCCACCCAGTCCTTACAGGCTTCCCTCTGCAATGTTCCTCTGCCCTCCAGCACACTACTTTTGATATACTGAAGTACTGGAAATGAGATTCCAGCTTTCAGAGGCTAGTATTAAAAAACAATGCACAGTGCAGCTTGATCCTAAAAGAGTCTGTGGAGAAAAAAACCCCCACATTCTGCTCTGAAGATGACCACTGATCTCATCAGTGATGAGAAGTCTCAAAGCCTCCACACCTCAAGGTGAAGAGAGCCTTCTGAGTTTTGTGTCTTGTAAAAGAATGATTACCCTTTCAAGGTCTTATATTGAATGAGATTAATCTCTGTCAGATTTCAGTCCACAACTTCTTCCCTGTCTTCTGCTCTATAGACAATTCCTTCTGCTCTAATTAGCTTTAGGTGTCTTATTTAACAAAATCATTTTAAAGGCCATTTTTAAATCGCACTGTGAATAAGAGACATACACTCCAACAGTCTCTTGCATGCAGGCTGTTCAAATTTCCATTAACTGCTTTATCGTCCTTCCTTTACCTCCTAAGCTGAAAGTTTCAACATTTACAATAGTAAACAAACCAAAAAAACACCCCCCCCCCCCCCCCAACAAGTAGGCAACTAAATGGGACAGTGAAGAAAACATGCTATTTCTCTATGTTGTTTGCTATCTCAGCTAAACCTGAGAGAAAGGGCAAGAATTGACAATACTCCCTTCCTGGTTCAGTCTAGCATATTTTGAGCTAACTCAGCTGTTTTTACACAGACTAAAGTCAAGAAGCATTCATAGAGCTTTCCTTAGGCTGTGCTATCAAATGCAATACAGTACATTGGCTCTACAGTCTGGAAATGGGGAGCACAGACTAACCAAGACATGATGCAAGGTGTTGTGTCACAAATTGAGTGTCTTTAAAAAAAAAATCAGAAAATGCTTAAGCCATGAATAACTAAGGAGTGCTATTTGAAAGATGCTGAAGTTCACGTTCTACCAACTACAACCCAGTTACTTCAGAAATGAAGTATGCTTAAAAAATCAGAACTCTATAGATTTTCATTAAGCAACTAAGATGTTCTGTTCACACCCTCACAGATGCCAAAGAGACAAGACTACTTAACAAGTCTCCTAAAGTTGGGATACAGTCCCAAATCACAGGAAAGATGATCTGACAATCTCCTGCCTCCCACTAGTAATAATTTTTTCTGAATTTTTAGGGATTCAGCTCAGTGATCTAAAGCAGCAGAAAGTTTTTCTTTGTGTGTGCAGAAGGGAAGGATAGGCTTTGTGCAGGAAGGGAACTCCCTGAAGTGGGTCACTGCTGGGTGGGGAAAACAGCAGAGCAAGACAAAAGAAGTGACATCTGAGGCCTGGAGAAGGGAAGAGGTGGGTCCGTCCTTTTCAGCAGTCTACAATCATCAGATTCATCTTGCTGCAATGGAGACCTGTAAACAGAAAGGAAACTGGGATGCTCCTATAAAATACTCTAAAGTCTTGTTTGAATTCTTGAGTAGAACGTCAACTCTAGTCTCTCAAACAAAGCAGGCAGGTCTACAGACATGAAGTTCACTCTAAAAAACAGTGCTTTGGATATGTGGTACAGGAAGATGTCCCCCTTGGCTTGGAGAAACTTAATTCTGATGGCTGCTATGGGACATAGAGATTCATATATATATATAGCTTCAATAAAATACACTCTGTTTCATTTAAGCTTTCTTCTCTTATCATTTTATTTCCAGTTTTTAATCCAGAACAGGATTAAATACCTGCCTCACTGGAATTATTTACACATTTAATTTTTTTAAGCAAATCACCCTTTAAAGGGAGCTTGGACTAATCTGACATATCTAGGGTGTTTTCCATTCCCCAAAAATAACTAATCCAGCTTTAGCAGCTTTTCAGACAAGCCATTTCATCTTTTATATCTAGGAGTTCAGAAGCTGGAACACACTATCATTTAAGGTACAGAAGCTGATCTGAAGCTGCTTTTGTGAAGTAGTGGGCTCAAGGAGGAAGCTGAACCTGCAGGATCCAAAGGACTTTTTGACCTGGCTCAAGCACTAGGAGACAGATCCCATGATTTCATATATCTGCATAATTATATAGGCAAACAACAGATTACAGGATCAGATGCAGAGAAAATGCAGATTACAGGAAAAAAAATGATACATTCATTTTTCATGACTGTGGAAAGGGAAAAACTAAGTCTTTCAACTTCACTCTACTGCCTTCACATCCCTTCTACAGCAACAGTGATCTTAGCCTATTAAAAGTAAACAAGTGTCTAGGAATATTAGATGGAAGGACAGAAAAGTTCACAAAAGTAAGACAAAGACAACCTGATGAACATATAACACTGCTGTAACAACTATATAGAGACACTCTTCTGTATGAAATTTATTAAAACTTAATGCTGTTATTTATAAGAAAAGAAATACTAACTATAATTCAGCAAAAGCCAGATGGACAGTAGAGGGCAAAGCCTGGTGAAGAACAGCAGAAAAAAACAAGAAATTTTTTCCAGGATCTCCAAGAAGTGTTGGAAAATGCACTTTGAACTGAGAAATCCACATTCAAATGTGAGAAAAGAGAAGAGACAGAAAGAACAGCTATAACTTTCACTTGGAAATTTTAAGTTTTGTTAGACTGAGACATTAGGTTCAGATTTTATGACTAGATAAAACTGGAAGTTCTCATAAAATATGCAGGTGATAAATGAGTCATCAAAACAAGATTAAAATTATCTTGCTAGATTAAAAACATCTTGCTTTGCGGTGTTATGGTAAGTTCTCTGATTTTCACAGGTAACACAGAGTAGCTGAGGTAGGACAGGACCTCTGAAAATTCGGTCTAACTACTCCAGATCAAAGCAGGGTCAGCTAGAGGAGACTGCTAGGTCTGTATCTGGTTGGTTTTCAGTATGTCCATAGTCTCACTGGGCAACCTGTGCCCACGTCAAATCATCCTCACAGTAAAAAAAACCCACAAATCAAAACAAACAGGCAAGCAGACTAAAAAAAGAAGAAAAAGACCAAAAAAACTCCACTCTTCTTTCTTCTGTTTTAATGGTAATTAATTTTATGTCTTGTCTTTGAGCACAACTGAGAAGGGTCCAAGGCTCTTTTTTTTCTCCATTCTCCCTCCCCGGTCAGGTTCTTATTAAATAGGATTCCCCCATGAGCTTTTTCTTCTCCAAACTAATGCAACAAAGAAAATTAGAAGTGAATAAGCTCTTTTAACAGTGCACTCCAATCTTTGGTATCACACCATGCAGCACATTTCATGAACTACTCTGACTAATGACAAAGTTTACTTGCTGTTCCCACACCCAATGCCTTTCAGCTGTGGAAAGAGTTCAAATCATGTTAAATGACAAAAGTATCTTAAAAATTGTATTTTTTCCTCATACAGAAGCATTATGAGCTTCAGCTCTAATGAAGCCACACTCACAAGAAGCAAGTTTATTAATGAGTTGCAATGCTGACGAGAGACAAGTCACAGCTATTCTAGCTTTTACTTTTCTTCACAGTAGTTTTAACTGCTCTACACAGCTCCAAAGGAAGAACCATTATAACTCTTCCATATACTAACTGAACACTAGAAAACTCTTTTTGCTGATAAAAGTGTTTACTAAGGAACAGGCATAGATGTGCTATGAAAACCCACACCATGTGCACAAACAAGCATGCCAGCAAAATTTAAGTACAGGTTGGTCTGACACTTGCTTCTCTGCCCTGAATCATGGCATTCGTAACCAGTGGGGTATCTCACAAGTGTAATGGATATGCAAGAGCAGGACTGCGAGTTCCTGATATACAGACAGTGATATATAGTTCAAAAAAGAGGGTATACAAAATGTTTCAAAATCCAAGAAATTTTGTATTGGTACTCCTTTTGCTAGGTGGGGGGAAGAGGAAGCTTCCAATTCCTGACCATGTTTTTAACCTACATTCATAATTTGTAATATTATTCTGAGCATTTATGTTAAAATACTAACAAATTCTAATGTATCTGTTCCTTGCTCTTAAGAACTGATATATATAGATCACATGTACAAGAAATGTATACTAAAGCCTTCCAACTAATTTCACAGATTCATTCAACACAGACAAAGTAAAAATGTTTTCTTGCACTTAAACTATAACATGAAATTCACAAACTTCAGATTTTATGTACATCAGCTTCTGAGTTCAGGTTCTCAGTTTTCAATTCAATTTTCAGTATTCTATTTGATTTGTTTCATAATTTATTTTTTTTTTAAATAAGAGTAAAGTTTATAGAAGCAGCTGAACTGACTGCATATTTACCACAATGAATGCACACTGGCAGTATTTATTGCAGTAAGCAACTTCAGGGGATAGCAGCGGTGGAAAAACATAAAACAAAACCAGCTGTGATCTCATTAGCCAAGCTTATTATGTAAGGCCTCATTAGCCACCATCCCACAATAATGTGAATAAACCCTATAGACACTGATGAAATGGAAGTGATCATATACGGAATTGTATAATCATATAGCACTCCAGCACACTGTCAACTTAGTAGTTGAAGTTCTAGGATGCATTTGGGGAAGAGCTCCACTAATGCACACCGCAGAAAGCCCACGGTCAGGCTTTGCATTTGCAAAGCCCCCTTTGCCAGTTCGCTGCAGTATGAGCAGGAGCTCAAATATGAACAGCAACAACAGAGTAAGGGACAGCAGGTGTGTTGCCCAAAACTGAAACTTCAAAACAACTCCAGCATCCTTCCGTAAGTATGTTTCATGTTAGTATCATTTAGTACTTCTTCAACAGGAGAAATATGAACAGAATTTTATTTGGCGATTCATCTTGATCTCTCAATTTGTCTCTTTGATTTGTAAAAAATGTATCCACTTTACAGTTCTGTATTAAGTTCTGAAAAACAAATGGGCTGTCATTATATGAACTTTAATAAACTTTTGGTAGTTCTAGCTGACTTCAGGGGATTTTCCCCCTTTCTCCATCAACTTTATGACACGGAAGATGAACTGCACTGCTATGTGCAAACCTTTACTGGCAGCCTGGACCTGAAGTGATTGTCAGCTACTACAGCCTCACTTGGAAGAATCATCTATCAGGATCAGAAAAATTTCCTAGATAAAGCTATTCAACATTTTAAGCAATTTTTCAAAATATTCCAGTATTTTAAACTACTGTTGTAGGGGTTTTTGACTGGGACATTTTGAAACAAGCATGCAGCTTAGAAAGTTTAAAATATTCTCAGATTTCTTCTCTTCTGCAGCAATTTTCAGTTTCTCATTAATTAGTTCATGTTTGAGTGCTACAGTCAACGGTTTAATGCTGCACTAGAACGAGAGACCATTTCCATTAAAAACTATTTTGCTGGGGTTTTTAACTACTTAAAAAGTAAAACTTCGGTGTTAAAATCTAGAAAAAAGCCCAGATATTTTTAAATACAGTATTTTTCCAGCCCTCCCCCCACTCACTCCCAGAAGAGAATTTCTTGGTCATCCAGATCCACTGAGATACTTTGTTTCATATGAAATGCCATTTACAATATAATAATGCAACATGGCAGCTGTGACAGAAATTAAAATCATGTAGCAACGAAGGTATTTTTTTGCATAATTAGTCCAATTTTCAACATGAATGAAAAGAATACTTTACATGAACCTAAACATATAACATGATTCCTGAGAAACTAACTTGAAAAAAGACATCTAAAAAAGGCAATCTTTCCTTTAAAACACAAATGAAAATTTCTGCAGAGTTGATATGAGACTTCCAGATAGCCACATGACAATACCAGTCTTCCAGGAAGAACAGAGATTTCAATAGCATATATTTGTTTAACATGACTACACTAATCTCCAAAAGAGTCATTTTATACCTTTAACACACATTCATTCAGACAAAGGGGTAACAGTAGCTACTTAGGGAAGAACAAAATAAAATAGGCATACTAAGCAGATATCAACAATAGAAATGTCAAACTTTTGAGTGATAAATTAACATAGATTTTATCAAACATCGTCACAAGATTGCAAGTCAAAACTCATATTCTGGAGATTCAGGATGTAGACAAGTATTATCCATCAGCATTTCTAAACATTTGAAGATAGATAGATATATATATAGATATATACATATATATACACATACATACATATATATGTATGTACTCACACACACAGGTAAGAATAAATTATTAAAATTACCTTTTTTCCCCTGCCCTGGAAAGAATATAAAATATTCCAGGTAAGGACTTCCACCTATCTACAACACTTCCAGTGAGCCTAGAAACCGCACACCAGCAGGCAATGATGGAATTTCCCATTTCTCCAAGGGTTTGAGTGGCATCAGGCAAAGATGACCACTAATGTTCACATTTCACTCTGAAGATACTTGTGTATTGATGATGCAAAGCTGCACAACGATTTCCTCAAGGTCCCCAAATAATATAGTATCTGAGAAGCCAACATCCCAGAAGCCAACACCCTGTAACACCACTACAGGCCTTATTTTCATTTCCCTGCACCTCCACAAAGAAAAGATGGAATTATAAGTAGAAAAATAATAAAAAATGTGTTAAAAACTTCTTTTCTCCATGAAACAGCAGATAAAGGCCATCAACTAAGCTGAATTAAAAAAAAAAAAAATCCCCAACCAACAAAACCAAACCAAAACCACCAAAAAACAACAACCCAAATACCCTTGTAAAGAAAGAAAAAAAGCTGTTTAACAGCTGTTTTGGAAAGAGGGTTAGTGTTACAAAACCATTAAAAGTGTCTGCAATTTCAGGGGAAGTAAAGAAGAAACGCCTTCTAAAAACATGAGAAGTTATCCTTCTGTTATCCTCACAGAATTTCACTCTGAAAAATTAAGCATTTAATCATTGTCCATTTCCATGTAAACAGACCTAGCCTTGAAAAACAGAAGTGCATGACCTAATATCAAATGCCATTAGTTCATTTCTAGGTGAAAGGATTTCAATTTGTATAATGTAATTCATTCAGAGTAGGTTTACAAGCTTACACTGACATACCTGCTCAGTGACGTGCTACTTTTGAGACACGGTAGTACAAAACAACTCCCTTTTGGCCAGGGAGAAACTTTAGCAGACACACTTGCTCAGATCACTGAGAAACTTAGGAGATTAAGCAAACTCTTTTGTAATGAAGGAAAGAAAAGTCCCTCATCAAGAAAAATGTATTAGATATATTTAGCATGTGAGAGATATTTGATTCTGGCAGTTAACATTTTCAGGGCAATTAAATGCAAAGAATAAACATTCTGCTTGGAATGCATACTGTCCCTTAGAAATTGACGGTATTATTTGCTCAATATAAAGTGTAAACCCTAAAGATTACACTTACTGTATTCCATGTATTTTTCACTAAGTTATCAGATATGTAATATGACAAAATGAGGAACAAAAATATTCCTCTGGTTTAAGTTTAATGACAGGTTTTAAAAAAAAAACAAAAAACCAAAGAAAATTGGAAGAAAAGAAAACCTACTCAAGACTGCACTGCATGTGCCTATGTCACTATGCAGTATTAGGCAGTGACTGCCTTCCATGTAGAAAAGGATGCAGTTCTCTTGTTGAACAATAATTTTATATACTATGATTTTTGCTTTAAAATCCATTTTGACATCTTCAACAGGAAACGCCCTGTAAGTTTAGAGCAACCTTTAACAGTCGGATTGAAGTCGGACTGGTAGCACTTTCTTCTAAGGAATTCATAGTTTATGGACGTGGTCATCAAGAGACTAAAGTAACTTATGTGTCTTAAGAACAGAGGAACAAAGATAAAGGAGGTTATTAGATGAAGAACATTCCACCTACTTGGAATACAACCTCATATTAAGAGACCACCTCTTGCAAGAGCAGAAAACACTTGCCATAAAATGAGAAGGGTTGTTGATATCACCGTGAAAATGCTCATCTTGCTGACATCAGTGTTTATACATAGAGGTTTGTCACAGTGAGCAGCAAGTTACACCACTTTGCCACAGAAGTTCAATATTGAACAATCCACACACAGCATCAGAAAGTGTGACTCATGAATGTCCTCCAGTCACACTGGTTTTCAAAGTGGGAGGCGTGGAGCAGGTTGCCAGCAACTGCGAGAGCATAGAAATCAGTGGTTTGTACACATGTATGCACATAAACAGCCTCAGTTTAAATAATTTTCCAGCATCCATCTTTTGCAAGAAAATGCAATTACACAAATGTTCACAAAAGAAATTATTAAAAAAAAAATCAAATGTTAATTAGCTCAAAACAAACAAACTAAAAAACTCTCCAGTTTGTTGAATCAGTGCGTCAAATGGTATCCGAAGTGATAGGGCTCTGATTCACATTTACAGAGAAAAAAGCTGCACTGCTTCAGCCCTTCCAGCATCCCACCATCTGCTTCAACCTTCTTCCAGAGCCACTCACCCTGCACATAAGTTGACAGAAGGAAACATGACTGTTCCTGAGTCAATCCAGTTCAGTTGGCATTTTCACTTAAACCCACATTTTACGGGAAGATTAATTTGCCTGCCTGAGCTGAAGCAGCTCAGGTGCAGACATGTTCCTTCCTGCTACCTGCCCAGCGAGGCCCAAGAGGAAAGGGAGCACTCAGAGGCAGCACGAAATCACAGTAGCAACATAACCAGGGTCATCAGCCACCGCTCTGGAACTCTGATCTTGTGCATCCACACAAGATTTGCCATTTAACAACAATAAGTTTGTTTCACAAATCCTGCTGTGTTAAATATGTCATTCACCCTCCGTTTTGCTTTCCTGTAACCTACAGAAACAGGACTCCAAATGACGATAAGCATAAAGGGTTCTCATTTCTTTTGAATATGTATACCTAGCTAAGTGCAGTAAGTATGAAGTATGTTAGTTCTGCCTCTACTGCACAAATAAAGGACTTTACATACATGTAAATACAATGGTTGAACTGGCTACACATAGCAACAGATCTGCCCTTCAGTTACAGATGCTATCTTTGCTCTGTGGAGAGGAATTTGTTTTCCAAGCTTTAAATGCAGCTACGTTGATGAATGAGTGCTAAATAGTTTAGAAAAATATACATGTCTGTGTACTGGTGCAAGACAAGGGAAAAAACCAAAATGCAACACAAGGCCAAATTTACAAGAAAAAAGTAAAAGCAGCTAAATAACTCAAGGTTAGGGTTAGGAAAACAGCTAAATAACTCAAGGTTAGGGTTAGGAAAAAGTTTCAAGGTAAAGTAACACACCCAAATTTTAAAGATAAATTCAGTAATTTGTGGTGTCTCATCTTCAGCAATTTAAAATAGGCATTGTTTTTAAGAACGACTCAGCACAGCATCCCTCTTAGGACCCCAAAGTGCTTGCAAACATTCATATTACATATAATAAAAAGTTACAGAAATAAAACTGCTTGTTATTTGCATTCTCTTCCTTTGGAAGGGGAGGGAAGCAGGACTTATAAATATTTTACCTGCTTGAAAGCTCATGGTTTGTTGTTTTTCTTTTAAGCAAATTCTGCCTTATCTCTTTGAAAATGAAAAAGAACAGTGAAATGATAAAAGGAAGAAGTGGTGATGCACTTCGAGTATATGAGAGATAAAAGTAAACAGAAAGGAATAAAACCAGCTGAAAGAAGGAGCTGGAAAAAGTAGGCAGGAAAAAAAGCACAAAAAGCATAAATATAAAGAAACAAAGATTACAAAGGCATGACTCAACGTCAAAAGCTACACAGGTCAAAATGCGTGACATACGTTTGCTTTTGGAGACATAGGATTTGTTGACTCTGAGAAATGTATTTCTTCCCTGGAGAGTATTCCAAAGCACGTGAGATACAGTTCTGGATGTATGGATGTCAAGAGTAAAATAGAAGGGAAGGAAATCACACTGAAGGAACAAACGAAGCCAAAGTATAAAGGACAACTGTTTATGTTAGCATGATGCGTTCCAGGGAATAAGCTGTCAAAGTAACCTCTTTCCTACTTCCCCCCTTCCCTGCCTGTAACCGGGGAATGACTTGAACCATGAGTACCTATTTTCAAGTTTCCAAAAGCAAAGAGAACAAAATAATTTATTTCCACTGTAGCAAAAAAGAACAAACATTTCCAAGAACATACAGGGTACCTTCCTCTTCAATGGCAGTTTGACCCTACGTTTCAGACACACCCTGTACACATCCATTTAAAAACCACTCTGCTCCACAGGTACACAAAGGACTGAAAGACATTTCTGCCACATTCAAAAAACGGATGGTTAACGAGGAATGCCATAACCAAATCAGCCAATAATGGCAGCGACACTTAATGCTCAGGATGTTACCATTGATCAATAAATAGTAACTTCACACTACTAGGAATAGACACAAGTAGAAACTGCTTGAAAGTAACAGTCTTCAAGATGAGACTCCCCTCCTTTTCTAACGCTTACAATCCTCTGCAGTTTAACCATCACAAATGTACTGAACATCATTCTCATAGAATTTAGACTTGGGTTTTAATTAGCCTTCAGAGGATGAGTTATAATTTTTTAATGCCAGTGCTTCCTAAAGACCAAAATCTACCTTATCATTATAAAAGTGAAATACCATTGCCACCCTCTACTTTGATTTTCCTTAGGAGAGTTCAAGTGCTACAAGAATAACTCAAGACCAGTACACACACAGAGAATTTATACAGTTCTATTATATAAAGCCCAAGATTCCTCCCTGCTTCGAGACTGCCAGTCAGAATAAGCACCAACTATATATGAAAATCCATGACTAAAAATCTCATCAATCACATATGGTTACACTGCAAATATTCTTAAAGACACAATGGAAGTTGCAGAATTCAACTCTGGTAGAGCATGTAGCTCACAGTAGTGATGAAATCAGAAGGTGATGAACAGCTAGCAGCTCATCCCACTTTAGCAGTTCTGAATCATGCAGCTGCAAAGAAAATTTTCCTCTGAGAGAATAAAGTGTTAAAACATACAAATAAATTGAAAATGGTGGCTTAATAAATCAGTTTTACAACCTTGATTATAAAACATTACACTTTCAATCCTACATTTACATTCTGGTATCTGCAGGAAGTCCAGCAGGCTTCAGAGGCTGTGCTGAAGGTGATGAGACTGCACTAGCAGTGTTAGCCCACATAGAAAAGCTTTCCAAAAGCTTAATCATGGCAAACAGAACAGAGTAGCACCCAATCCTGATGCAATGCTATCAGGTTACACCTTTAACACCCGTTTAAAACCAGGAAAGTAAACACACTTGCAGTGTGGATACCATCACTGACTGTGCTATTTCAACTACTTAAATGATACTCAAGACATCATTTCATAATGTCTACAGATGATTTACATTTAACAAACCCCTCTAAAGTAACCTGGAGCCTACTAATGACAATTCATCTACTGATCTCACATATACATTTAGCCACTGGTTACCTGCTGAGCATTTTTACCTTCTTTACTGCTACCACTACTGTTAAGATGATCTGCATTTAACAGGTACAATTTAGGGTTTGTTTATGTCCCCATCTTCTTGCTTGAAGACACCACGTAATGAATGACCTTTGTTTTTCAACTGTACTGCTTAGCAAAACAAACAATTTCTGGAGGCAGCATTGAAGCTTAGTTATAAATAATAGTTCTTATTGCAGAAAAAAAAGTTATTTGAAGATATTTTCCTGCCACAAGTCAAACTACAATAATTTAAAGCAGGTAAAGGAGCACTAACCCTTTTAAGATAACTCAATTATTCTTATAGGAAGTATTTTAGCAGTGTAAACTTCTTTGTACTTGGTTCCTAAATAAAAATAAGTAAATAAAAGTTACATTACATTGCTCACATCAAGCGTCTAATTCTTTACTGCCATGTATAGTTAATTTAACTACTACAACGTAAGAGCAAAAATCAGTATATTTGATTTGCTGTCACTGTGTGTTCACTTTATACAGACGAAAAGGACTCCAGAGCAACAGAGAAAAAAAGCCCTAGAAGGATGCCAGAAGCTTACTTTAAAAAAATACAGTTCAAACCTCCAAAGCAAATGTAGCTTAAACTAAGACTAAACTCACATACAAGTTATCATCACAGAAAGTAATGCTGTTACCTAGTGGTGGAAAGCTAGGCACATGCAAAATTGTACAGCTTTTTTTTTTCTCCTCGCTTCAAATTCTCATCTACAAGCTATTAAATAACGTCAAGAGAAAAAAAACCTATGCCTGATTCATGAACTAATGAAAAATATTGCTTTTCTTGCATTCAGTTCTGTGACAGAGGGTCAGTATTTCTCAATGTGCCACTTTTGACTTTCCAAGTAATTGACAGACAAGAAGCGACATCATTTCCTGGTCATCCCAAACCTGCTGTTTTCTGCTCCGCTTGCAACACCAGCAAGAGCTGGAAACCTGTGGTATAAAAGCACTTCAGCCTTAATCCTCATTAGTTTTCCACAGAGTATGATAACCCAAACTGTATTGTGCACCTCTCAGCATCTTATCAGATCAAATTTTCAATTATATAAACCAGTATCAGCAGAATTCAGTCAGCATTCTCTCCTAAATAAAAATGTTAATTTTGCTTTCAGTCAGAAAACAAGTAACTAAAGGAGGAGAAGGAATATAGGAAGACTTTAAAGTCACTTACTCAAATGCAAAGAAGAGCCCACTGGTGACCAAGATGAGAACAAGAGTCAGATAGAAGACTCCAGTCTGTCGAGCCATCATGATCCTCCCATTGCAGAAGAATTTGTTTCTTCCAGGAAAAACCTCCCATTTTCTCTTGGGAACTGATTTCTTTTTCTTATGGGGAGACTCCATGGGAGACGAAGAGCTGTGTGTGCTGATCTGACTGTATTCACAGTCTTTCATGGGCCCACTACCACCTCCAGGAGTCATCAAGAAAGAGTAGAGTGTGGGGAGAACCCCACCAAAAATATATACAAATATATATGTGCAAATATTCTTCTGAGCAAGAGAGCCCTCTCCACCAGCCCCAGTTAATAAAAAAAGCAAATAAAACGATGAAAAGTCTGCTACCAGACTAGCAATAGGTGTATCATGCAAACACCACTTAACTCTTCAGAAACCAAAGCTCTCATATCAGAAACGCTTGAGAGGGATCCTTCCTTCCTCCACCAGTTACAAAACAACCACGCAGGACAATCCTTTAAAAAACAACTTATAACAAAACAGGACAAAAAGGGGAAAAAAAAAAGTAATTATAAATCAGTTAGGCTCTCAAAAAAAAAAAAAAGTCTTTTTTTTTTTCAAGTTTATTTTCAAATGGAAAGGATTTTTCCTTCCCACGCACACCCTGAGAGTTTTCTCCGAGGGTCAGAAGGTTGGTCAAGGCAAGGTTTAGCAATCGAGTCTATCATTCATAGAGATTTGTTATAATCCTCCTTTGCGCAGCAGATTCCACTGCTAAAAATGACCATTCCTAAGACGTTCCCTCGAGAGACACGCGAAACAAATCATTAAGGGGGAGGGGAGAAGAAAAAAAAGAAAGAAAGAAAAAAAAAAAAGGCAAGTAAGGAACCAGGCTGCAACTCCAGCTTCCGAAGAACACTTCACTCTCCTCTTCCTGAAGCCGCAGTCCAGCGGGAAGCGGGCGCCGCTCGGCGCAGACCTACGGGCGCAGGGCTCCCCTGTCAGCGCTCCTCAGGAAGGGATTCTCCCGAGCCCGTGGCAGCCCGGGGCACGGCCGGTCGCCGACAGACACCAGCGCCTCGGCAGCAGGTCCTCCTCATCCTCCCTGCCCGCCGCGCCGCTCAGCCCGCGCCTCCCCCTACACAACAGGTCCCCGCCGCCGCCTCATGCTCCCCAGCGCCTCGGCCCCGCGGGAGGGAGGTTGGGAGGCAGGGGAGAGGGAGGCTTCGCCGCCGCTAGATCTCTGCCAGGACTTCTCCCTCCCCGCACCATCCTCGCCGCCCGGCTCAGCGCCGCCGCGGCCGCTCGCACCCCGCCCCGCCGCAGGCTCTCGCCCACGGTCCGCGGCGGTGCCGGGGCCCCCCCC
>VWPU01010363.1:0-48430 GCA_013398955.1 Callaeas wilsoni
AGAACCCAAACCCCTACAATAATCTTTCACTACATCATACACATAACCTTGCCACAAACCTCTCTTTATTTCTCCACAAAAATAAGTAGTTTTTCCTTGGCAAAATAGCAATGCTGCATCTATATAATATGCATATTTAAGAACATGCAGTGGTCTACCGTCACTATCACAAAATTCCAATGTATTATGTTTTCTAAATGTGTTATCTGACTAAAATAAACTGTCCTTTACTTTGGCTTATCCACAAAGCAACTGAAAACCAATCGCCTTTTCATATTTCCTGAAAGTCCTAAATGGACTAGCGTTCACATCAGAAGAAGAGGACAATGTTAACAGCTTCTCTTAAAACAAATCTGCAGCATTATTTGCAATATAGCACTGCCCTCAAGAGAGGAGAAAAAAACCGCAAAACCAAAACACTAATCATCTGCCTCCAGCACTTGGAAGAAGAAAGGGAATTTTGCTGTAATCAATATTCTTATCAGTTGCTATAGTAATGTCTGGAAAACCACTACATGAGAAATATCCCTGAGGGACTGGGAGATGGTCTCTACTCCTTGGCTTAATTGCTTCTTTGGTGATGTTTCTTGCCTCTTCGTTTGAGTTGGTGTCAGTTTTATGGCAAGACAACTGTAATGACTGAGTGGAATTACAAACCCTGAAACTGTCCTGTACAGCAGCCCAGGATATCCAGTCTGCAAAAGTGAGAAGAGAGCATTTCAGAGTATAATTTTCCATGAGCTTCTTCTGATTATTGTTTTCTACCTTGCTCACTGTTTTGGCCCACACGTCCTTGTCTTCTCTCTAATAGCAGCCCCAGGATTCATTAGGCTCAGTGTGAAGGCAGATCGGTTACTTTGTCTTGCCTCCTTTCTGAAGAGGTAGTTTCTGCCAGTTCAGGTCGCTGATCCATCTGGTCATGAAGTCACACTGTGCTAGCCATGGCATGCAACAAAAAGTTTGATTCTGTGGAAGGAGGGGGAAATGGAAAGAGAGGAAGAATACCCTTTCTTGGCAACACATACTGGAATCTTCTCAGGTCACAGAGCTACAGCTTTTGGGTGCCTGTCTGGATCCCAGAACACAAAAGTTTATTCCATGTGTGCACAATGCCTTTAACATTTCAGGATGGTACCTGTCACGTGTAAAGAAAACAGGTCTTAATAACGCTGTGTGCACATACCAAGCTTGAAAGACAGTGTCTTAGAGCTCTAAAGAACTTACAGGTTGAAACTAAAAATATAATTACAGCACAGTCACTGCCAGCCTACTCTAAGCATTAAACATGAGACTGAGGAAAGTAGGGAATAGGTGTAATATTAGAACAGTTCTGAGACATTAACACCTGCTGTCTGCCTTCTTGCATTACATATTATCAGCTACACTACATGGGTTTTTACTGTTTCCATTGTAGATATTTGCATGCCAGAGGAAGCTTGTGTAATGAACTGTCCAAAAGACAAAAGAACATGTCCCTACGTCTATTTCTGTATTAAGAGGGTCTGGTTTACAAAAGAGAGTTTATTTGAACACCAATTAAGAAGAATTCTTTTTAAAAATTCTATAAATCATAAGATAAATAGGTGCAATGAAACAAATTAAATTAAACTAATTAAAATATAGTGATGCATGAAACAACACTTTATATGTTGCATATGAGAACTAGAACAGGATGCTACACAGAATTCCATTAACTGGAAATAGTCTTACAATCTTTGGTCCTCTGCATATAGGAAGAAAAGTATCTAGCAAACTCACTGTCAATGTTTGTAAAGTGACTTGCAAGTTTCCAAATTATGAATCTGGAGTTTGGCTGTAGCATCAGCATACTAATTGAAAAGAGTTTAAAAGGTTTTCAGCTATGCCAGAAGCAGTGTATGAAGGCCGGCCTGGCAGCCACTAAGCTCTATCTAAGTCACTAGAACAGAAGAGAAGGAGGCAAAAGGGGAATTATACTCACTTTTTAGACATTTTTTTATTTACAGCTTAGAGTACCTTATTTACTGTGATTTGTTTGCCTTTGTCAATACAGAATAAAGTCTCATCCTTTGCATAGTTCTGAGTATTTTTCATCTATCTGCCAATGTTCTGAAAGCAAAAAGCTCTGGTAGCACTTTCAGGGTTTTGACTGCTTGAATAGTTATTTGACAACTTCGGCAGTGGGAGTTGAGTACTGGTGTGGTTGAAAAATCCTGTTGTCCAAGGTTAAATTTGAGTGGCAGCAGCAGAGTCAGAAAAGCTAAAAAAAATTACCTAGGAATGCAGTTAAAAATAAACTGCTTTAAATAGACTAGTCAGACTTTAAGCCATTCTATTAGCATCACACATATATGCAGGGTAGCTCTAAAGAAATTATCTGCATGGGGCAGGCAGTGCCAAGGCCAGATTTAAGTAGCAACTTCAAGAGAAGGGGACCTCTGACGTGAACAGTGTCTTCTGACTTGAATTTAATATGTTATGTGAGTAAGTCCTCGATAACATAATTCTTCATCCAAACATAGACAGGAAAAATTCTGATGTTTCTCTCTGTCTCACACACACACATATGAACAATCCAAAACAATTCTGAAGAATGTAATTTTCAAAAACTAAATACAATATCTAAGAATTCACACAAAATAAGTTCCTATGCAATGCCTGAAGTGTCCATGCCAAATTTTGAGGAAAAAGTGCTGATGTTTGTCATGAGTCTAATTGCTTAGATGCATCTGTATGAGAGACACACTGGGGCAAGAACCTCTCAAAGCTCCTCTGGAAATAAATACAAATGCAAGGCATTTGTCTATCAGTTTTTCCAGCATACCACTTTTGGTCTCTTCTATTGCACCTCTGACATGGCTGAATCCTTCACTTTGTACCACTTTCATGTAAGCTCCATTTATTGCAGAATTCTCAGAATTCTTGTAGTCTCCTGTAAGCTTATAACCTGAACTTATAGATATATGTTTTTATATCCATGGGGATTTATTTATTTATTTATGTGTTTACTTACTTATTTATATGTGCTAGAAAATCTATGAGAAGAATAAGTTAATTGAATCTAAAAATGTATGTGCATTAAGACAGGGGGTTTGATCTCTTCTACCCAAGCACTGAAGGAAAAAAAAAAACACACACAAAAAAAACCCCAAAAAACAAGCAACCAAACAACTCAAAAAAACCCCACCAAAAAACCACAACAAACCAACCAATAAACCAACCAAAAACTCCTAAAGACTTCTTAATTTTAAGAGTATCTTTTTGTCTCTTCCGTTAGAATTTGTTCATGCAATTGTTTTCACTTTCAGAAGCACTTTAATAAAATGATAAATACTTCTAGAAAATGAGTATTCATTCATTAGCATTTGCACTAAAAATCAATATACAGATCTACAGATCTACTGTCCTGCACAAAAAATAGCATGAATCTTAGAAAGAAAAGAACTAATACTAGTGAGAAAGCCTGGTTTTTTGCCACTCATGTCACAATGAGAGAGTAAGTTTTCCCACATGAATTGTTCTTCATAGGGCTTTTTATTTTTCTTTCCTCAACAAAAGTTTTGTTCTTTGAAATCGTGCTACGTATACCAGTGAAATTTGCTTTTTACTTCTTCTTTTGAAGTAAAACAAAGAGGAAAATTAATTTTCTGAATGTCTCATACACTAGTTAAGAAGTCTGTGCCATTACAACATTTTTAGAGAGAAATTGCCTCTTTGACAATTTCAACAACCTGCCTTTTACTGGCAACCTACAACTGTCCTAAACAATTACTTACATGGGAAACCAATGTTAAGAAAATATGCATTTTATATTTGATATCTTCAGATGAGCTGGAAATTCAGAAACATGATAGCATTACTTCACCAGACAAATGTTTATAGATCTCAACCTCATACTCTGAATCACTAGGAGTCCACTAAGCACTCCTCCCATAATAATTTTTTGTAGCACTATATTTCTGCACCACGGTTGGAATGCAGCTCTCTGACAGGACCAGGACAGATTTCACTGCACACTGTGTGTGATGTTCTGAACTTTACTCCTTTAATAGTTCAAGTTTTGCCTCCAGCTACTTTCTTTTCTTTTCAAACTCAGTAGCTCATCCCCAGATCTGCCCTGGTGACTACTCACAAGAAAGTGGCTTTTGCCTGATGTGCAATTTGCAGTTTCCACTGGAATCACAAGTATGTGCCTGGCAAAGCAGACACCCAACATTTTGGTTTTTATCTCTACCAGGTGCAATCCACACATTCAGAAGGACCTGGACAAGCTGGACAAGCTGTTAAAATTCCATGGGAATCTCATGAGGTTTAAGAAGACCAAGTGCAAGGTGCTGCAACTGGGACAGGATAAACCCTGGTACCAACATTGTCTGGGGATGAGCAGATGGAGAGCAGCCCTGGGAGAAGGGCTTGGGGGTGCTGGTGGACGAGAGCCTGGACATGACCCAGCCATGGGCACTCACAGCCCAGAAAGCCAAACGTGTCCTGGGCTGCATCCAAAGCAGCGTGGGCAGCAGGGCCAGGGAGGGGATTCTGCCCCTCTGCTCTGCTCTGGTGAGACCCCACCTGGAACACTGCATCCAGCTCTGGGGTCCCAGCACAGGAAGGACATGGACCTGTTGGAGTGAGTCCAGAGGAAGCAACAAAGATGGTTAGACGGATGGACCACTTCTCCTGAGAGGAAAGGCTAGCAGAATTGGGGCTGTTCAGCCTGGAAAAGAGAAGTACTTGAAGGGAGAGTCCAAGAAAGATGGAGAGAGACTATTTACACGAACACGTAGTGCTAGGAAAAGGGGTAATGACTTTAAACTGACAGTCAGTTTACAGTAAATATTAGGAAGAAAATCTTTACTGTGAGGATAGAGAGGCACTGAAACAGGTTGCCCAGAGAAATTGTTGATGCCCCTTTCCTCAAAGTGTTCAGGGTCAGACTGGATGAGGTTCTGATCAACCTGGTCTAGTGAAAGGTGTCCCTGCCCATAGTAGGGGGATTGGAGCTAGATGACCTTTAAGGTCCCTTCCAGTCCAGGACATTCTGTAATTCTCTATGAATCTGTGATTTGCAAGGTTGATTTTGGCACAAAAATATGTATGTGTATCACCTCCTGAGAGGGCAATGGCATCTATAGATGCCTTTCTCTGCTCAGAAGCTTATCAGTTATAGAGCATTTATCCATATGTTCTTTTAAACTTCATTATATACCCAAAAGCTTCCCAAGATCTGCTCAATTTACTCATAACAAGATTTATATCATATACCTGTATTCTTTTAGCATCTGGCATAAGTATGGCTATCCTCATGAAAATGCAACTTCAACACGGCAGAAAAATTTAAAATTAGTGCAAGCACTCTTAGCAGAGCCATTGAACTGCAGATGTGTCATGTTTTAATCCCAGCCAGCAACCAAGCCTCATGCAGCCACTTGCTCACTTCCAGACCAGCAGGATTAGGGACAGAATTGGAAGGGTAAAAGGCAGAAAACCTGTGGGTTGAAACAAAGGCAGTTTAATAGGTATAGGAAAAGCCACGTATGCAAGCAAATCAAAATAAGGAATTAATTCACCCCTTCCCATGGGCAGGCAGGTGTTCAGCCATCTCGATGACAGCAAGGCTCCATCATGTATAACAGTGACTTAGGAACATGAATGACATCACCACAGATGTCCCACCTTTTCCTGCTTCTTTCCTCCACTTTATGTACTGAGCATGATGCCATATGATCTGGAATACCCCTTTGGTCAGTTGGAGTCACCTGTCCTGGCTGTGTCTCCTCCCAACCTCCCATGCACCCCCAGCTTCCTTGCCAACTGGCAGTGCAAAAAGCAGAAAAGGCCTTTGCTCTGTGTAAGCCCTGCTCAGCAATAACCAAAACATCTCTCCATTATCAACCTCGTGTTCAGCACAAATCCAAAACTGCCCAATATCAGCCACTGTGAAGAAAATTAACTCTACCCCATCTGAAATCAACATAGGAGGTTTCAAGAAAGTAAGTTTTGTCTTGTATATGATGGTTAAAACTTAAAAAGCATATGTTTTCTTTCTTGTCATGCTGACTGACAACAAAGCCCATTCAAATTGTTATCTTTTCTTCTGAAAAATTAATTTGTCTACATCATAATTTGTGTCATTTAGAGACAGAAAATGTTAGTATTTTATGTTTACTTTTTTAATTGGGTTGTTTTTCAAAACATGGGACTGAAATTGCATACTCAAATATGTACATGAACCTGCACACCGAACAGAACCATTTAGGGTAAAAAGAAATGCAAGCCAGTTAAAAGAACATGCAAAAAGAAACTCCATTTATCAATCCAATCTGCCACATTATCTGCAGTTGTCTGCACTTTTATTGCCATTATCACTCTTTAATTTTTTGTGTGACACAAACCTGAGCCAGAATACTGTTGTATCAACCACTGTACACACACAGGCATGCATAGATGTGCAATATGCATGCACAAAAACATGCACAGCTCTTCTATGTCTAGAGAGTCTTCAGTCCAGGTGACTGCATGAGTAGTCATTTAATTATTCTCTTTGTCCAATTCACTAGTCATATTCATTTTTAAAGGAGAAATGCAAAATCTCAGGTCTTAATCAGAAAAACTGTTCATTTTCAAGGAATCAGTCTGGACATAACAACCTGAACCTTTACTTCTGGAACAGGCATGTAGTTATCCACATGGAAAATATAGGAGCAGCCTAGAATAGCCTTAATTCATAGACCCTTTCTGACTTTAAGGATCACTGAATATCAATGCACCAATGAAAAAGATTGCCAGATTGACCCAATTGCACCCGTCACTCCAATTTATCCAGTGATCTGCCCGGATACCATTTAACAATAGCTATATCCTCATTTAACCACACAGCCAGCAATAATCATTGCTTGGTTTTCCAGACAGAAGGTTGCTAATTTTAATGGCACTGTGTTGTGGAAAGCGGAAACTCACTGCAGCTGCTTAGTGGAAAAGTTTGAACTTACTGATGCTGTGACTAATACTCCCAGCCTGAAGGAATTCAGACCATTGTTGGCTTCTCCCCCTTCTAATTCAGTTTCCACAGAAGCTTCTCATCCTCTTCTCCATCGAGGCCAGAATCTGGTTTCAGGAGTGTGAAAAGAGCAATCATTAGTAACTGTCAGTCCTGTGGGATTATCTCTGCCTCTGAGTCACCCTCCCTGCCCACAGCCTGTTGTCATGGAAATCACTGCTCTGTTGTGCTGTAGGAATTGTCTCACTGCTGACCCGTCATGTGAATCCGCAATTTTCCCACTCCAGGGGAATGCTGTTGCTCTCACCTGCAGGTCCTCGGCATTCGACCTCTGTATTATGACCCTGGAGTCATTCCTGCTTTTTACTTTGTTATTCTGCCGTACCAAAGAGATGTCTCCACAGAAGAACAGGTAACATTATTTAAACAGCCAGAGAACAGAAGCTCTGTGAACACTGACTGAAATTATGAGGCACCAGGCATACTGATAATGAGCAAGAAATATATACATATTATTAAAAGGAAAGCCCAACAGGCTCATGCCTTTGGAAATAGCAGACCTTATCTTTATTCATTTTTACTCCTAAGTAGCCTGATAGAGTGCATAGTAAATCTACTAGACAGCTACATTAAGAAAATAATAAAATTAGATATTCAAGTTTTACAAGAAGTGGTTCTTGTGAACCTATTCTAAAGCAGCTGTTACTGTCACATAATAGAACAGTACAAGAATTAGTCCTCACATCCCATAGCCTTCTAAATTTCTGATCCAAGCAATGATAATCCTGCCAAGTCCTAAGCAGTCCTTGAAAGGTCTCATGTGAAAATAAAAGCTGTATCTGCAAAAGTTTTAGAGGAATGTTGAATTCTGCAAGCAATTTACACATGGGAAGATTACAGCCCTCCGTCCTGACCCCACAACAGCCATCTCAGGCTGCAGAAGAGGGCACCAGATGGGTGGCATTGCTTGACCTGGCTTGGGCACACCGACCATTCAGAGAGCCCCAAAACTCCCAGTATTCTCACTGTCCTTGGTTTTCTTTGTCTTGCTTCCCTAGAGTCTGTAACATAATTACATCATCTGCTGTTCCTTAAATCTAGGGTGGCATTTGTTAACTTGCTGGTAGCAATTTTCACATCTTAGGAATTTCCACTTCTGTGGTAATAAGGGGAATAATTTGCACTCTATAGACGTTCAGCTTTTTTTCAGACTGATAAGACTACAGTTATGCTTGAAATCCAAGCCAGATCACCACTGAGTTTCAGGTGTGGAATTAATGATGTTAAAATATAGCTGAATATTTTGGTAACAAGTTCTAAAAGAGGATTAAGAACATTTCAAGAGATCAGGAAATATCAAAATACTCCTGTCCTAGGTCAGTTTTATGAGATTAGCTGTTCTCAGGAAATTTGAAAGCAACAGCTCCTGTTATTCATACTGGCATCAGAAAAGGAGATGGGGGGGCTATGACCAAAAATTCTTCAGTAATGCAAAAAATCATAGCTATATATGCAATGATCCCATCAAAATCCGAAGGTGATTGTCAGCAAAGCTATAATTTCAGTTTCTCATTTACAGCTTGTCTCCTTCCTCCATTTAGCTGAAATATTTTGTTAAAATGCACTACTACTCTTTAAATTAAGCAATTTAATTCCTAATTCTTCCAACACTTAACATAACTGAGTAAAAATTATCCATTTCTCTTAAAGCCCAGTATCACTACTGACAGTTTAGCCTTGATGTTTCTGTTATTTAGGTAAAAAGCATGGAGAAAAAAGTCTCAAAAAGAGAGTAATAACTGTACCACTTAAAGGATTTTAATTTAGCACAGGAAAGTGATAATTATATATCTTTTTAAGCTTCCAATTTAAAAATTTTTAAAAAGCTTAAAATTAAAGTCATTTCTGCTACAGAAGGGAGACCTTATAGCACTACCTGGTACCAGAAGGGCGCGTAGGAGAGAGCTGGAGAGGGACTTATCACAAAGTTGTGGAGCGATAGGAGAAGGGAGAAAGGCCTTAAGATGAGGGAGGCTAGATTCAGATTCGATATTGAGAAAAACTTCGTCACCGTCAGGGTGATGAGACACTGGAACAGGTTTCCAGAGAAGTTGTCTATGCCCTATCCCTGGACGTGTTGAAGGCCAACTTTGATGGGGCGCTGAGAAACCTGATCTAGTGAAAGGTGCCCCTGACTATGGCAGGGAAGTGAAGATGGTTGTTAAGGTTTCTTCCAACCCAAAACATTTTATAATTCTATGATTAAAAAACAAACAAGCAAACAGAAACCTAAAATACACAAACAAAACAAACAAAAAAATCACACACACACCCCCCCAAAAACCCCAAAAGAAAATCCAAAGGAAAAAAAGCCCAAAAAACAACAAAAGAACTAAAACTCAGCAATTATATGTTATCCAGCAGGATTTTTTTTTTTTTTTTGATAATAAGGAGCAGGAATTACTGTAAGCCTCAAAACTCACCATTTGATTTTACAATGAGGTACCACACAGATAAAGCTTGTCGGATCCGATTTCTTTGACCATTTGCAGTGAGGATCCACTTCTCACAGGTTGGAGACTTTTATATGCAACTTTTGGCCCACTTACAAATTAATTGAACAAAATTCCAGCAAATAATTTCTGTCTGAGACTCCATCATTTCTCATTTGACAAGTATTGCCATTCTAATTAATAGATTTACTTGCTAAATGTATATAAGCTGTCAAACAAGTTCTGGATGTAGTCTCTGGCTTATTTTTATGTTGAGCAATTTTAATGTCAAAGTTGTTGAGTGGTTCCTGTGGTGAGGAAGACAGATAGTGTTTATATGTTGATAAGAGACACAAGGTAAAATCAGAAATTGGAAATGACACATTTGGGATTACCATTTCTCAGGAGAAGACTAGAAATGAGACTTTAAAAGGGCTTCCATCTATATGGATCAAATCTAACCTTTCCGAAAAGGTTTCTGAAGTATTGAGATGTTTAATTCATATCCTTGGATGCTGCTTTACATCAGTTTATTTTCATACTCAGCTCTACAGGAGTGAAGGTGTCTGGCTTCCTGAAAACTAATAGTTGGGACTTGTTAAGTACGGTTAGCATTGCTCTGGAAAGTTTTAAGCAGTTCAACAATTATAAGGTCACCTTTTTATTAATGAATTCTTTCACCAATGCTTTGAACGAAAGAGTTGTCTGGGAGTCACTATCTCTTTTTAAAATTTTACAATTGAATTATTATATGGTGTAAACTATCAGTGCCATATTTGTTTAGATGTATATTGGGTGAGTTGCAGTCCTTTTAATTTCATTTAGACCAGGTCCTGAAAATACCCTTCACATCTTCCTACAATTGAACTTATTACATTTGCCTAAAAGAAGCTCTCATTATATATTGGAAAGTGTTTCTTGTGGACACTAACAAACTTAAAAATTTTCCAAACTATTTTTAAATAATGTAAACATCACTGAAGGAAATATTCAAAAATCAAAGGTTAAAACACAGTGTTCATTTCCCATAAAACAAGCATTTCATAAAGATAACGGTTTGCACTGTATTTAAGTTACTTTTATAAGTGCATTTAAATAGAATTGTTTCTGTAATAATAGTTGTAGTGGTTAAAAAAAACAACTTACATTGCAAATGTAACAGATATTTGGATTGTGAGAAATCATTAACTCGTAACTCATCCTGAGAAAGGAGTCTGGGGAGGAGGGAGTGGAGAGAGGGAGAGAAGGAGGTAGGAAACGGAAGTAAGGTGCAGTTAGAGACAGAGTAATAAAACTTTTCTAAACACCTACTGAGTTACAAATTATGGGTAATTTTTTCTTAATTAACCATAGTGCAGGCAACATCTATTTATAAACGAAGATAAACAACGGAATTAATCAGTTTTCCAGATGGAAGACTACTCTGTTACTTGCAAAGCAGTACATTTTATAGTATGTAGCAGCTGAAATTCTGCAGCAGATTATGAAATCCCAGGGGATGATCATAGAAAAGAAAGATAAAGAATTTAGAGATCTGGACAATATCAATGGAGGAGGACAAAGCAAGGAAAGACTTTGCTGTCAATTCTGTTGGTGGAATTAGCAGGGTAACACTCCTGGAAGTAAAAAGTTAAGGACACCCTGTGAGAAGGAAAAAAGATAATGGAGATCTGAAGGGAAGCATGCAGAAAGCAGGACCTCATTCTGGCAAGAAGGTCTTATTAATGACCTTGATGACAACTGCTAAAGCTGAAAGCAAAAAGTGGAAATCAGGCTAAAACAGTTCAGCTGAAAGGTCAGATAAGAGCCTTTTAAATTACTTTTTTCCATTTAAAATTACATTTACATTTTTCACATTTAAAGTCACTATTTTATTCAGATAGATGTAGATTACCTACAAAGATTCAGGGAATAGGGACTGGAGAGTGCAGATCTACTTGATAAAACAGACAAGTTAGTCTTCTACATCTTACCTGTGAAATGTCATTTACAGATGGATTTTTTATCACTTCCTTTGAAATATTTTTTTCAGAATTTTCTTGCTGCTCAGATCTATTCTTTTACCTTAGTTACATGTTTTATTTACACCTTCCTATTCTTTTTATTTTTGCAAATATACGTAGATTTGTGGTCCCTCTGTCTTGCTTCTTTCCTCAATTATATCCAAAATTTATCTTTTATCCCAAACCAGATTTTTATGTGGTGTATTATATTTACTTGTAGGAGCACAAGATAGGAGATAGGCAAAGAAGAGCAACAAATAGTCAAAGAAGGTCATTTGATCTCTTTTTATTTTATTTAAACTAGTTACTTCCTTATTCCTCAGAAACAAACATTGTATGTGAAGAGAAACCTGGTTTTCAGAGCATCTAGATGGCTGAATTAAATGAACAGAAAACAGCATATCAGAAAGTTACCACATATCCAAGTAGATGTGCACTGAGTTTAGAACCCTCTTTGCTCATTTTTGCCTTCAACTGGGGCAAGTATTTTGTGTAGCGTTATAAATGGAACCACCATAATTCTATGTACATTGACATGCTGTGGGATTTTCCCTATCGATGTAAAATAAGAGTCTTCCTTGTGCTTGGCTGAGTTGTGCAGTTACTGCTTTGAAGACACCACATTCAGCTTTGGAACTGTAGCTCGATCAGCAGTAAGATTGTGGTAAAAAAATGCATATCTCTTCCAGAACTACCACACTTGGGGGACGTAAACAGGAATCTTCCTGACTCCTTGTTGAAGGATAGATAATCCAACTTATTTTAAGGATTTAGTTTTCACAGATGGGTTTGATCTTGAGGTCTTGATCAAAACATCAAATAATTTTGTAAAACAGTATTTTCATTTCTGAGCCAGAAAACCAAAAAAATTAGATATAAATCCTGGTGCAAGACACCTGGCCATCATATATGGATCTGAAAAATGAAGCTTAAAATCATAGCATCATATAAGCAAAGTCTTCTTTGCAGCTGAAGACTCCACAGACTAATGGGATTTCTGTTTCCCTCTTTAAATAGAACAAAACCACAACCCAGGTAATAATTAATGGATGTTGGAAAGCCTGGGCTGCCAGTGAAGGCAATCTGTTGTGATAGCTATTTTCCACCTAGTATACCAGTTCCCTGGCTCAGAGACTCAGCAGATTAAGACACAGCTATGGCTATGATAGCCTGTTAGTATCAGAACAAGCCCTTAAGCGGGATGGCTGTGAGCGGTTCAGAAAGAGAATTATCCTGGGATACATATTACCTGGGACTGCAGCACTACTACTGAGAGAACACCTCAGGCATTTGCAAAGGGTAGGATTCCTGCACAGTAAGCGAAAACTGTTCAGATCAGCCCTTCACTGTTACTTCTGTGATCTGCTGTATTTCCTGTTGCTCCTGTTTCTAGTATTGAGCTTTCCCTGCCCATATCACTTTTAGAGTATTCCTGGTGACAGTCACAGAACTGACGTGGTACACTCAGAACTTTCTCAGTCTTAAGCCAAAATGAAGATATGCAGGATATATTGCTGAAGAGGTGCAGGATACGTTAGTTCTGTTAGCTGATGTAAGTAAAATGAAAATCTGCTTGAGAAAATTTAAATTAGGTTTCTTTCCACACATAGGCTTCTGCAAGAGCAGCATATTTCTGTGTCCCTGATAATACAAAAATATTTCAAGGAAGGATTAGAGACAGTTGTTAAATGTTGAGCAATAACAAAGGAAGGCAATTATAATTTTTCTCTCTTTTCTTTCTAGTCTATTAACTTCCCTTTCTTGCATATATTAATTTCAGCCAAAGGCTTTAATATATTGTCAACCAGATGCTACAGGAAGCACTCAGACTGGTTTCTTCACTCCTCCCTATTTTCTCCACATGCAAGATTTTGTTGTGAGGTAGGAATACTTCATTCGTCCACTCCACAGGGCTTTCTAAAGCTAGACAGATGCAATGCTGTAGGATAAAAAATTGTGCTTTAGAATTGATGTAAGGAAAGCTCCAAGTTTTTTCTGTGTAACAAAGGCAGTTTATAAAGGTAAAGATTTGTTCATCACACACCACTACAATAAAAAATTAAGATCATATACATTAAAAAAGCCATCTGCAAACCTAAGCTGTTCTTTTAATGTCTTATGCTAAACCAAGATATATTCAAATTCAGCAAGCTCCTGCCATTTGGTTTCAAACCTAACTGCATTAGTTTATGGTATTGAAATCTTAGGATATTACATATATCTCTTTGAAAAAATTCTTGCATCTCTCTGTCCTCTCTGCTCCAGAATATTTTTGTGCACAGTACTTCACAGATGCTTTAAGAAAGTTATGCCTTTGAATGCTATGTTTCTTTCTCCTGGCTGTGAGTACCACAACACATAAGACTAGTCCATTTACTTAGCAAAATGAGAGGGGTTACTGTAACTTTTATGTAAGTTCTTGGCATTATTTACTTAGTTTATATATACAGGACTTAGTATAGCAGTAGGAAAAATACAGATAAAATTTGTGTTTAAGCAAAACTTGTTTCATAGGTGATGGCCCTATGCTTAAACTATTTTAGACTCAGTTTGAAAAGTAGACAGAAGTTATGATTAAGTGAGAAGTCTGTGTGATTACCATGTAATTTTGCTTGGTCTCACAGCTTTAAAAGGTTGTCAGCAGCTTGATTCTCTCAAGGTGAAGTGACTCATTCTCCCTAGTGTAGACAATTTCCCTCTGAGTGATGAAAGAACTGGTTTTTTTATGAAGAAGGACAAGAATAGCAAAAAGTATCAAGAGGACATCTAGCTTTTTGGTTACTTTTCTTAAAAAGCAAGGGAGGCAAACTGTCAGTAAATAAACCTTTATGTCTCTGCTTCATGGGCCCCATCCCAAACTGTGAACGGAATCAAAATTACCTATAAACCACAATTTCCTTCAAACAGCAGATCACAAGCCTTATTGAAACAGAAGCATTATCTTTGAAGCAATTTTGTATCTCTGTTTCACGGTGTATTTCCTGATGATAACTCTCTCTCAACAGGCTTCTCTCTACAGACTGAAAGAAGCACATCTTCAACACCCTTGCCATATACAACTTGTTCTGACCTGAAGCGTTTCATTCTTGAAGGATTTGCAAGATGAGGGATTTTTTATTTGCAGATGAAATCCTTCCAACCATATCAAATTGAATTTGCTACTCATTCGATTTATAAAAAGGTAATCTTTAACGTGTCTGATATATGTAAATCAACTAAGTATTTGAGATTTGTTGAGTCTTAGATTCTTCAAAAGTTTTCTTGCACAATGAGTTTCTGTGCCAGGCTTCCTGGCTTCTCCTACCTTTGATGCTCTTGCCTTCAGTGTCCTACCAAGATGATTTGTTACTGTACTTATATATTTCAGGACATCAACTTTTGACAATGAGGTAAAATATTTCTGAACAAAATCTCTGTAGATAACTCACAAAAATTTGGTCAATTAAGTTTTCGATGGTATGGATTATTTGAAATAATTTAAAACTAAAGCAAATTGGATTGCATTTTTTTTCTTTTCTTTTTTTCAGTGTTTTGAGGTGGGGGGAATGTTTTTGGTTTTGGCAAGACTGGCTTATTTTTTCAGCAAGTAGTATCAGATTTACCACTGCAATTTCTGCAGCGAAACAAAAAAGAGGTTCCCTTTTCTGTTTTTTTTTTCAACAGAGACTTGAGCTGTTAATACCTATTCTGTATACTGGATATTAAATGAGGTTTCCTATTGCAAAAACATTTAAAACCATATTCACAGTTAGGCCTTCTTCCTGGGCCAGCGCCCATATCACAGAATCACAGAATCACAAAATGGGTAATGTTGGAAGGGACCACAGTGGGTCATCTGGTCCAACCTCCCTGCTCAGGCAGGGTAATCCCAGAGCACACGGTACGGGATTGGGTCCAGGTGTTTCTTGAATACCTCCAGTATGGGAGACTCCACATCTCTGAGCAGCCTGTTCCAATGCTCGGTCATTCATACCGTAAAGTTCTTCCTTATGTTCAGGTGAAACTTCCTGTGCAACACTTTCTTGTCCTGTTCCTTGGCACCACTGAGGAGACCCTAGTTCCATCCTCTTTACACGCTCTCTTCAGATGTCCCTTAAACACTCATGAGATCCGCTCTCAGCTTTCTCTGCTCAAAGCTGAAGAGGCCCAGCTCATTCAGTCTTTCCTCACAAGAGAGATGTTCCAGTCCCCTCATCACCTTTGTCATCCACTGGACTTGCTCCAGGAACTCCATGTCTCTCTCATAGTGAGGAGCCCAGAACTGGACACAGCACTCCAGATGTGCCTCACCAGTGCTGAGTAAAGGGGCAGGATCAGCTCCCTTGACCTGCAGACAATGCTATTCCTAATGCCCCCCAGGATCCTATGTCCTTTTTGGCCCCCAGGACACACTGCTGGCTCATGGACAGCTTGTTGTCCATCAGGATCCCAGGTCTTTCTCCACAGAGCTGCTTTCCAGCAGCTCAGTCCCCAGCCTGTGCTGGTGCCTGGGGTTATTCCCCTCCAAGTGCAGGACTCTGCATCTACCTTTGTTGCGTTTCAGATGTTTCTTCTTTTCCCATCCCTCCAGCATGTTGAGGTCCTTCTAAAGGGCTGCACAGAACTTTGGGGTACCAGCCACTGTTCCTAGCTTTGTGTCATCAATGAAACTGCTGAGGAGGCATCTGTCCCTTCATCCAAGTCATTGAGGAATACAATAAACAGGGCCTAACTACACTGGGGGACACCACCAGTGACAGGCCTCCAACCAGACCCTCTGCCACTGATTATGGCCCTCTGGGAGCTGCTGTTCCGACAGTTCTTATTACACCTCACCATCCACTCACTCAATCCAAACTTTCTAAGTTTGTCTGTGAGGATGTTTGGTGAGACAGTGTCAAAAGCCTTGCTGAAGTCAAGGTAGACAATATCCACGACTCTCCCCTTGTCCATCCAGGGAGTTGTTTCATTGTAGTAGGCAATAAGATCGGTCAAGAATGATTTATTTTGGTGAATCCATGCTGACTTCTTCTGATAACCTTCTTGCCATCCATGTGGATGTTAACAGCCAGCAGAGTGAAGCACTCCATCCTTTCTGGGGATTTAAGGGAGGCTGACTAGCTGGTAGTCCCCTGGGTCCTTCTTGTCTTTGTTGAAGATTGGAGTGACATTTGCTTAATTTCAGTCTCCAGGCATCTCTCTGGATCACCACAAACTTTCAAAAAGGATCATGAGCAGCATCTCAGCACTTCTGGATGCATTCATCAGGGCCTATGGATTTCAGGTGTCAGGTTTGCCTAGATGTTCTCTCAAGGTGAACCTGACAAAGGGAAAGTGTCCCTTCCAACATTCCTTTACCCTGATCTCCTGAGTCAAAGATTCCTGAGGGCTGATCCTGTCAGTGAAAACCAATCCCAAGTAGGTGTTCAGTAACTCTGCCTTCTCTGTGTTCCATTAACAGGATCCCCTCTGCATTTAGTAGCAGGCTCGCATCAATATTATCATACTAACCACTACAAAAATACAAAAACTTAGATAATGAAAACTGACCTGTTTATGGTAATTTGTCCAGATTAAAGCTAAGTAAGTGATAGGATTTGTCCCATAGGAAGGCTCATATGCCTTCAACAGACACCTTGATTTTGCTCCATGAACATTTCTGTATCTTGACAGTGGTTTTGTATCAGTCTTCTCAGATATAGTAGGAATGCCGGTTATTTTATATTTTCCCAGGGGTGGGATTCTCCAGCCTCTCGTCATCATTCCTACTTCTTATAGACATACACTATAGTGCTCTGCAGGCCAAGGATGAAATGGAGACGCCTCTCCACAGGTCCTTACCTCATAGATGAGTGCTAAAACACAAATGTAGCTATGGTTTTTCACTGAAGAATTAGCAAGTGAGTATGTATTTAACACATATAACAGTGTAAATCTAAACACAGATGGGAGATGGGACTTTCCAAAGTGTTTCTCGCAAACTACCAGAAAATGGTTAAATAGCCCAGTATCCTGTAGTCACTTGAATAGTGGATCTATTTTATTTGAAATACAATGGATTTAGATGAATGCTACTTTGATTCATTTCCATCACAAGCACTTGCACAGGCCAAAAGCAAAAGCAACTCCCCACCTGCACTCCTTCATTATGATTTTTATCATTTGAGATACTAGCTCATTTTCTCACAAAAATCTATTTTAAATTACTTTAGACAGACTCATGAGCCCAGGAGAATCGTTGTCATATAACATTTTCAATTAATTATTATCTCTACTGCTCCTCTGCAGGCTTTGCCAGGAGAGGATGGTGATTAGCCTTTGCCTGTCAGACAGGCAACACACACAACATGAACCCAAACTGCTTTCCAAAGATCTGGATGTTATTTGTGCAACAGAAAGGTTACAGTCATAGATAGGTAAACACGAAATAAGAAAACAGATGACAGGTCAAGCCAACCCTCCATAGTCCCTGAATTTCACAGAGACTCACTCACAGCAGCCTGTGTTTATTATTCCTTCCAGTCTGCCGCAGTGCTGGAACATTAGGAACTGAAATTTTAACCTTTGCAAGTGGAACAGTAATTTACAGTCTCTATAAAAAGCATCCATCCCTTTTCAGCTCTGCAGCTCCCAGTTCACATCTGTCCTGTTAAAGGTCAGTGCAATAGTTTGTCTTTTTTCTCATCAACAAGTTTGTAACTTGAATATGCAGTATAGAACACTTAAAACTCCACTGCTGACTATCAAAACACTGGCAGTAGAAAGAAAACTCAAATTTTTTTTAATGAAGAGTAGAAAATTAATTGAAGAAATAATGTTCTGCTTCTAGACACTTGCTGAGCTGAAGAGGAAGCTAAATTATAATAGAAATAATTTTAAAAGAATTACCTATGACATTTAGAGGATAATTTTTTTCTGAGCACAAAAAATGGAAATATGTAAGCAAACATTTGCAGATTATTTACAAGCTTATCCTCCAGTGAATCTGCATCAAAATACATATGACCAAAGCAAAACCAGAATGGAAGGATATAAAAACATAGATATTACAAAACCACTGGCTAAATAATTCAAAATACCCCAAATAATTTAAGGACCAAAATAATTGTGGGATTCTTTAAATGCCATTAAGGTGAACACAGAATCACGGAGCAGAATACATTGGAAGAGATATCTGGAGGTCATCTGCTTCAAACACCTCATTCAGACCTGTTAGATGGGCTGTGACCATCACATTCTGGATATCTCCAAGTATGAAGAATCTCTGGGCCCCTCTTCAAGCATTTTGTCAGCCCCATGGAGAAAAACTTATGTGTGTTTAATCAGGATTTCTCTTCCTACACATTTTGTCTGTTGCCTCTCTTTTTACCACTACAGACCTCAAAGGAGAGTATCATTCCATCTTCTCTATATTTGCCATTACAGATCTGAAGACTGCAATGAAATTTCCCCATTACACTTCTCTTATCCAGGCTGAACAAACCTAGCTCTGTCAGCCTCTTCTCATATGGCAGGTGCCTCAGTCCCCTAATCATCTAGCGGGCCGTTGTGAGACTCACTTCAGTTTTTTCAGTGTCATGTTCCCTTGCACCATAGAGCTCAAAACTGGACACAACAGTCCAAATGTGACCTCCTATTTTGGGTTTGCACCTGATGTTTGGGGGCACGGTTCTCCTGTTTTGCAATAAGGCAAATGGAGCTTCATAATAAAGGAATTTCTAAGTTAAAAAGTTCACATGTTCTGTATTCCCAGGCATATTGGCTGTAAATTGTCAATGAATAGGTGCTTATACTGCAAGAATCACTTTGGTTCACAAAAGTTTCTCTCAGTAATTGTGTGTGACAAAATAAGATCTTAATTTCATGTGCTCAGTGTCATCTTTGTTTTTTCAGAAGGAAATTTTTTCAAGAGTATATTTTGCCTGTAATGTCAGTACAAATCATCACTAAAAAACTGCCATCTTTTAGGATATTTTGAGTTGGTTCCTTTGTAAGAAGTCTGTGCTTTCGTAATCCACTGTTTTTCTGTGGAGAGTGTTACAGATATAAAAATTAAATTCAGTATCAATCAAACATATTCTGTACTCTGTACTCTTAAATTACATCAGAAATTGTGTACCTTTCTTTCCCAGATAATCTGGAACCAAACACAAATAGGAAAGCAGAGAAATTAATGAGCTGTTTTGATTTTGGCATTCTTCTTCTGTGCCAAGCACAGATCTAAAATAAAAAAGAAGCTATTTTTGAGGATCATCTTTTAGCTCATTGGTTGTGGGTATCTCTAACCTGCAAAATCATTCAAAATCCTGTACATGTCTCTAGGGTGATGCAATTCTATTATAACAAAATAATTTTTAAATTCATTCCTTTCTCTTTCTGCATAGGTGCAGGTAGAATAGGACCTTGAAAGAAAGGGATGGATGACAAGCATATTGTCCTACTGGTAGAGGAGAGAAAGAGGCAGAGAAAGACTGGGAAAGAGAGAGATTTCTTTTTTTTCTTCTTTTTTTTTTTTTCTCCCCAAAGTAGCCAGAGTTATCAAGTTTGCCTGCCACAGTTTTGCTTCTGATTCAATTCTAGAATCCTTCTTCTGTCTGGACTTGAGTGCACCAGACCATTTAATCCTCCTAAAAACAAGGACAAACATGTTTTTGCAGAGGCTAATACTTTAATCCTTAGGAGTATCGATATGAGTGGTATAGTGTGAAAAAATGGTTCTTTCCAGCTATGAAACTTCTGTGTAATTATATGTGAAGGTCTGTGCACTGCAGCAAGGCATGTCTGTCAGAGCTCAGAAAGTGGCCTTTTACTTTGTGGACCATGTAAAACATCTGTGACCCTCGTGGAATTATTTCACACCTTTAATTTTTCCTCATTTATTTGAACACATATATTTTAGAGAAATTTAGGACAATACTTATACAGAGCAGTACCATATTATTTTAGGTATCTCTTTTTTCTTAGAATTACAGGTTATGCAACAAAAACTAAAACAAGGAACACAACATCTGTAGTACATAGAATTTAAAAGCAGTTTCTTTCTTTTAATTTTGTGGAGATTTCTCAGAAAAGATCTGTGATGCAGCAGTAACATTAGAAATCATTTTTAAACAGGGAAAGTAAAGCTATAGGTATTGCATCATGAAGCCAAATTGAAGACTACATAAGGATAATTAGCCACCTGGAGATACACATAAGTCTCTATTTGACTTTTGATAGTGTCTGCATAGGTAATTTTGGGAATAAATGGAGATCATATAGCTTAGTATATTAGAAAGTTCTTTAGGCCTTGATCTTCATGGTTAGGCAACAGTTTTTACAATTTTTCTTTTTTTAATCCATGAATTAATATTATCTAGAATATCAACTGCAATGACAAAGACCTTAAACATTGTTACAGTCCAGCTAGATCAGATCAATTACTATTCAGTGAAGCCAGGATAGCATTTTCAAAAGCCCCACAGTTCTACTTCTGAAGTAATTTCTGAACTTGGAAGTTCAAATCCCACTGAAAGGTAACGCAACTCCCATTCATTTCAGGAGTCTTTGAAAGTTTTTGGAAGCTATTAAGCTTCTAAAGCTCAAATCTTCAGAGATACCCAAGTGCCAGTGTCTCACAGGTTTCAGTGGGAGATTGCTAGTCATTCAAATGCTTTTAAGCAGAGTGGTATGTATTTTTTTTCTGAAAATCAGATAGACACTTCTTTGAAAATACACATAGGTCCCAACAAGAAAGTTCTCCAAAGCAGTATGAAAAGAAACAGTAGGAAAAAAACCCCTGTTCTTCCGAAAACAAGTAACTTAGCCCTAGCTGTCACATAGAGAAGGAGATCATTTTTGTCTTTGTTGTAATGCAATCTTGTGTCCTAGCTGAGCTGTGTCAGGACATCTTCAGTTACATCTCTGCAATGAATTTAGTTACACCTTCCACAAACAACAGAGCAAAGGAAAATACTTAAATCAGTTACATTAGCAACTGAACAGCTAAAAATCCCCTAGCTGAGGGAAGACATGGAGTAATTAATCAGTTACTGGATCTGTCTGAGGTGGAGTTGATTTTCTTCGTATCACCTCCTATGGTGCTAGATCCTGCGTATGTGACCGCTCTGAACAGCACTGACAACAGACCCTTTTTCTAGCTATTGTTAGCGTGCTTTAGAGTGCCATGTCCTTCTTTGTTTCCCACTGTCTCTCTCTCCCCTCCAGGTAAGTAGACTGAGGGCAGGCAAGAGGGTGGTAGAGAACACAGGCAGGACAGCTGATCCCAGGTGGCCAAAAGATGTGTCATAGTTATACATAACATCATGCTCAGCAATTAAACTGAAAGGATGTTTTCCAGTGTCAGCCTCATTCAGGCAGCTGGTGGTGTGTGACTGCTCTTCCGTCACTTGAATTTGGTGATATTTTGTTTCCTTTCTCCCCTCCACCCATTAAATCGTCCTTATCTCAAACACAGGTTTTCTTATTCTACCTTTCTGAACCTCTCCCCTGTCCTGCTGTAGGAAGTGTGTGAGCAACTGTGTGGGCCCGAGCTGCCTGCTAGGTTTAACTCCTAACAAACCAGATTGTACTTTTTGTTCAAAAATGCAACCTTCCAAGGAGTATATCAGCACAGCTGCCACAGCTCACATCTTTGAAAGAGAAGTAAGTAACTTTGGAAGAAGGGGGATCCTGACTCTTCCTAGTTACGTAGTCATTGCATTGAAGCCCTCCAACTCATATATTTTTTCCTCTTTTAATGCAGAGAGGAATAGAAAGCATCAAAAGGACAGAAATAAACACTCATGTGATAATTTCTGTGTGATTATCGAATCATGGAATCATCAAGGTTGGAAAAGACCTCTAAGATCATGGAGCCTAGCCATTAACTTAACACTGCAAGGTCTGCCACCAAACCATGTCTTGTTGCCTGGGAGAAGAGGCCAACCCCCACCTGGCTACTCCCGCCTGTCAGGCAGTTGTAGAGAGTGATAAGGTCACCTCTGAGCCTCCTTTTCTCCAGGCTAAACAACCCCAGCTTCCTCAGACACTCCTCACAGGACTTGTGCTCCAGACTTTTCATCAACTTTTTTGCTCTGCCTTGGACATGCTCCAGCAGATTGGAAGAGAATTTTTTAAATTTCACAGCAGATAATGCTCACATGATGTGTAAGCTTGATTTTAGAAAGTCATGCAGTCCAGATAGGTCCTTTTAGGAAAGAACTAGTGTCGATTTCATCTGGGGCATCTTTAGCTCAGGAATAGTTACTCATTTATTCCTAGAAGCCTCCTGTTTTCTGGGGACAGATGATTGAAAAGAACTAGACAAGGTAGGCAAGACCGATCACCTAAAAGTAAGCATCAGAGTCTCTATTTACCTCATCTCAGTTTGATGGCTCTTAGGGACGAGTACGTGTGACAGAGAAAAATCTAAAAACCCATCTATCTGGTCATTCAAGAGGGACAATTTTATCAGATACTTCCTAAGAGGGAGAACAGAGTCTTGAAGCACTATTTTTTTTAACCAAATGGTGATGCTGAAATAATGGGTTAGCCTCAGGAGTTACCTTAATCATTTTCCTATTATAGAGCCTGTGCTCAACAAACCTTTTCCTTACCTTATGTGATTTGCTCTGATAGGGCTTCAAATCTAACTTTTTCATAACTGGATCATAATTAAATAAATGTGCTAAAATTCCTGTGAACTTTCACTCCACAGCAGCTTTAAAAGAAAACAATACAAGCACTTTTAAAAGCAGATGATTTCACACTTTATGCAAAGGAGTATAAGAGTGCTATCTGGTTTCTGCAAAACAGTCCTCCTCTAAAGCACAAAGCTTATTGCCTGCCGCTATCAGCTATATCAACTATTTAAGTAAATGCTGTCAGTTTTTTTAAAATGCTACCAATGACTTAAAATTTCAATGCAGAACTGGCCATTAGAGTTAATCTTTATTTCTGACAGAACTCATTAATTCACAGGGGGAGAGATTTCAGGTTACAAGTTACAAGTTACAAGTTACAAGTATAGGACAAAGCCTGACTGTGTCCAGTTTTTCTCAGACTTGACAATCAGTCCTGGGGGTTGTCTGAATTGCCAAGAGTAACGTCTATGTACCTGCTATAAACTGTAGAGTCATATATTCATCTTGGAACTAAGAAGCATCTAAAGGTGTATCTAGTATGGAAGCAAAATATATTAAAATAGGAATGAAATTAAAAGAACAAGCTTCTAACCTTCTTTATAGGAATGTTATTGTGGAGTTACTTTAAAGCATGTGGAGTTAAATGCAGTATTTGTCTTGTGAAATTGATTGATAATTTTTTATACTCTTGTGCAAATTTTTCAAGAAGTTACATTACATCAGCATTTCATTCACATGGGTACACAATCTGTGTAGGAGAAAGTTCTTTGAAAAATTGAACAGGCCAAGGCTAAAGTTTTAGAAAATATTTCTGGACTTTTTAGTGATCTGGGAAAGAAAAAGTAATTAAACATTTCAGCTGCTTGCCAGCTATACTGCACAAAGAATCTGGCACAATTGCCCACTTTGAAATTGAAAACGGAATTTAATTTCTAATAGAAAGGAAAGCATACAAAACTTTAGGAAAAGGCAGATGCTGTTGGCTGATCCTAACATATCCAAATACCACATGCATTAAAATTAGGAAAATTTACTTAAAAAAACAATATGGACGAGTGAGCTGAGATGCATTGCTGAACCAAAGTATTTTGCAGGGGTGGCAAAAAATACGTGGCATTAAAATATTTTCATTCTGCTCATAGAGCTCATAGAGTTCTGTAGGGTATCCTCGACACTACAGAGTCCTGTCGACGTCCTGGACATGACAGGCTGCAAAAACCCACTGGCTATCAGAAACCAGTGTTGTTCTAAGTAGCGTTGCTCAGAGCCACTCTGCTCTGTGCCCTGTCTGTCCTGGGCTGCCCGCAGTACAGCTAGCCCATGGCACCGACCCAACTAGCCTGCAGCTCTCTTTGCCAGGCATCTCTGCAGCACTGCCATGCAGGTCAGGGCGCCTGGGGACTGCCCCCTCCACTTTCAGTCCCTGGCACTGCCTCAGCCAGAGGGATCACTTCCTCCTTCTTGCCTAACATTGCCAAGAAACCTGCAGAAATGGTGCAAGGTGTCTGATATTTCTACAGTTTGGAATCACCAGGATACACATTCACATCAAAACCATCGAAGCGCCCAACTGTCACGTGTTGCTGTTCCTCACTCCCTTGCAGACATGCTGACCAGAAGAAGGAGACAAACTGACTCCACAAACGAGAATCTTCTCATGTCAGTAAGCCAGGCTTCAAACACACAAGTGGAAAATCAGAACAACCTGCTAAAAGAAATGCAAAACAGTCCCAAATTCTGTATGCGTTGCCACAAGCACATCTCCTATTTCTGTTATGAATATAGTTCAGTCAGGCTAGCCTGCATCCTCAGCCTTTGTGCCATAGAGATCTATTCTCCAAGTCACAGACACGCAGGTGCCCTTTGCAGATAACTCCTGATCCCAAACCCACGACTCGCTCTGAAGGAAAGCAGATCTCACAGAGCACTTGGCATGTCCTTGCTTCATCGAAAGGCCTTGCTGCGAACCCAGAGATATAAACTGTGCAATTAATCAGAACTCATCTGCTTCTTATCTAGACAACTAACTTAAGCTTTTCTGTTGTGACACTTTTTTGCATGTTAGTGGACTTGGACTGTTTTCTAAGTATGAATGTTCAATACAGCTGACATAAAGACGCTCAGGTAAAGCTGTCAAACGACATGATTGATTTCCAAGCCAAAACAAAGTCCTCAGAACTACATTTTCTGAAGAAGCAAGTGCAGTTGCTTTTCTAAGGTAGGTTGCCATAAACTCCTTGAGCACCACATATCCTCTGGTTCACTGCCTAAGGTTGAATGGTTTAAGATTCCGACTTGCTGGCATATTTATTATATAAACCAGACAAGGAAAGAAAAGAAAAGAAAAGAAAAGAAAAGAAAAAGAAAAAGAAAAGAAAAAGAAAAGAAAAGAAAAGAAAAGATGATGAAACATTTCAACAAGCTCCCTTAAGCAAGGCATAACCAGTGAACACTGTCCTGTCCCACTGACTGCAGCTTGAACTTTTCCACCTCTGTCTCCACAACCAGAACAGGTAAATTATTTCTTCAGGAGCAGTGAGACCAAGAAGTAGACCAGGAGTACAATCCTCTTAATTTCCAGTCCCCCTTCTAGCATCCAGGCTTCAGCTAATCCTGAAAGAAACATGTCCATAAAACAGAAACAATCTATTTGGCTGTTAATGATATCAACAGAGAGATAACCAAAGAGATTTCACAGTTGAGCCTAATTTACCAAGATAGTTATTTCTTATTGTGTCCACAATATTTTTTCTCTTAGTCATATTTTGTCTCATGTGAAAGAGCAGTGTTCCTTAAGGTTTTTGCCGCCCTTTTAAAACAGCCACATTCACTAAGCCTGATGGATACTCCTAGCAGGAACAGTTCCAACAGGACTGTTGCTTTTCTGTTTTGTTTTTAATAATATATAAAATATGTTAAGGGACTAACTAAAGCCAAAACACATGAACACTTCTCACACAAAGGCTCCTATTCCAGAATTCATTCACCCCATTTTGCAGGTATTGTGTTTTATAAGCCTAATTACTACACATATAGCTACATAGAGTGAGGAGGAGAAAAAGTAAGAGGTTTAACTCTTCATTCAAAGGAACCTGAAAGCTGTTTTACCACAGGGAGATTATCCGTATACAGTTTCTTTAGCTCTTAGGTACTCTTTTTCTCAGGGTAAGAGAAGTGAAAAGAGAAAAAGAGAAGTCAGTGCATTTTATTTAACTTCATTTTTTTTAACCACACATCATTTTCCAGCACATATTTTATTGTCTTAAGCTTTGTAGGTTCCATTTCTTCATTGAACACCTGCACATCCAAAAGATTGGCAAAACTCAACTTCACAAGGCTTTCAGCTCTCTCTCTCATAACATCCTTGTAGGCAAACTCAGGAAGTGGACACTGGATGAGTGAACAGTGAGGTGGATTTGGAGCTGACTAGACAGCAAAGATCCAGAGGATCTGTCAATGGCACAGGATGTAGTTGGAGACCTCTGAGTGGTGGTGTCTCCAAAGGTTCCATAATGGGCCTTGTGTTCTCTTACTTATTCATCAGTAACTTGGATGAAGGGGCAGATGCCTTCTCAGCAAAACTGGGAGCAGTGGTTGATATGCCAGCACCTGTGCAGCCCTCAGAGGGACTTTGACAGGCTGGACAGGTGGGCAGAGATGCACGGATCTCATCAATATCTGCAAGTATCTGAAGAGAGGGTGCCAAAGGGATGGAGACAGGCACTTGTCAGTAGTGCCCAGGAACAGGACAAGAGCCAATGGGCAGAAACTGATGCACAGGAAATTCCACCTGAACATGAGGAAGAACTTTACTGTGCGGATGGATGAGTGAGCACCAGAACAGACTGTCCAGAGAAGTTGTAGAGTCTCCCTGGACATATTCAAGTACCACCTGGTTGCACTCCTGTGCAGGGTACTCTAGGGCGACCCTGCTTGAACAGGAAAGTTAGACCAGATGGCCCACTGTGGTCTCTTTAACATTACCTGTTCTGTGCTTCCGTGGAAATGGAGATTCACTGGGCACCAAATACGAGATAAGAGACCACATTACCCAAATCACTGTAATAAATGTCGTTCACTGAATGCACTGTAGCAGCTCTGATCTGCTAGGGACTGTGCATCCCTTGTTCCCACAGCGTGTGAGCTTTCTCTTAATATTATACTTAGTACAACAGGCAGGAAGCAGGAGATCTAAGAGAACTCTAAAACTGCTCCTAGTTCACTCTGTTCACAGACACAGCTGCAAACCCCTGTTTGCTATTAAGCTGTTTAGCAACAAAATGGAAACTGTCTTTCCCAGTTGGTATAAATAAGCCAAATCCCAAAGCATGTAGTTTGCATTCAAAAAACTAATATATCAAGGCAAGAGAGACGTCTATGTAAAAGGACCTCTGCATCACCCCACTGCATGACTTGGTTTTTTTCCTGAAAGATACAGTCTTTCTTTCTCACATAAACACAGACTCTGTATATATACGCTACATTCTGGGGAAAAAAATCCTGTCTTTATATATTCCTTATATCTTTCCAGCCCATTGGTCAATTTAAAGAGAATTTAAAGAGTATTAAGAGACAGGTTCAACTCACATACATTACATGCATCTGAGAAAAATTCCTTATTGAACACCTAGAAAGTCCTGTGTAATATTCTACTTCTGCAAATGCAAAATTGGTTGACTGAAATGAAAATGATCACTGAAAACTGGTTATAAAGTTTCAGGTTAATCTCAGGTTCATGACAGTTTTAATGCAGTGAGAAACAAAGACACCCACGCCCTTTAAATTCTACTTTCACAAAACAATACACTGTATGTAGAGGAAAGTCTCTTGGAGAAAAGATAAGGAAATAAACAGCATATATGTATGGGCATTCACATTACAGACTGTGGTATTAGAAGATCAAATATAATCACAAAAGTAGAAGATAAGTATGCATATACATCAGAGTCAAACAAGGGAACACAGTACCAACTGTTCAGTATTGTGCCTTTTAGAGCAACATAAAGGACTGAAATGGATTTATATCACAACCTCTCTCAGTTCAGCCTGGAAAGTACTGCTTAGACAAGAACTCTGAAAAAAGGGAAATACAGATGTGTCGGCCAGTCTTTTGCCCCTGTGACAAAATGAGTGATGAGTTTCACTCGTAAAAGAGAAGTAGGAAATTTTTATTGATCTAGAACAGTAATTTAGCAAAGCGCAACAGTAACTGCAACAGTGATTTAACATTTGATGGCAAGGTACACTTGAACATTTGCTGTATAGAGGACAGGGTCAGGCAAAACTCTCAGTGAGACCTTCCCATTGAGTCATGAGGTTCAGACAGGACCCCCTTGCATTCTAAATTCCTGTTTCAATTTATGTGAGAGTATATCCAGACTTAGTCCTAGATGTGGTTGATGGTTTATATCTAAAGGATTATATATATAATACTTTACAGCTAAAATCTCAAAGTTTAGCATGCTATTAATTACTTACCAAGTATCTGTTGCAGCAAGGAATGTCTCAGCTACAAGGAGTAACCCTGAGAGGCATCCCTACTCAAGGAGGCATCCTGGCATGCAGACTACTGCCATGTAGAAGATCTCAGTGGGCCCTGGGCTGCCCACTATTTATGGAGAAAGGTGATTGACTTATGTTTGTGTGCCACATGTAATTTTTTGGCATATGCTCATCTAGCCCTCAGCTATTGAGGAAGATTTATGACCCTTAGCTTGTGTTGTTTTTCTGTACTCCCAGAATCAGAGAATCGTAGAAGGGCCTGGATTTAGAAGGACCTTAAAGTCCATCTAGTTCCAGCTCTCCTGTCATGGACAGGGATACCTTCCACTAGACAAAGCTGCAAAAAACTCAATCCAAGCCTTGAACACCTCCAGGGATGAGGCATCCATAACTTCTCTGGGCAACCTGTTCCAGTGTTTCATCACCCTCACAGTAAAGAATTGCTTCCTAATATCTACTGTAAACCTATGTCTTTGAAAGTTTGAAGCCATGCTCTTGTAAATGGTCTCTCTTTCTTGTAGGCTCCCTTCAGGTACTAGAAGGCTGCAATTAGGTCACCACAAAGCCTTCTCTTTTTGAGGCTCAACAAATGCCATTCTGTCAGCCTTTCCTCATAGGACAGGTGCTCCATCCCTCTAAGCAGATTGATGGCCTCCTCTGACCTCACTCCAACAGGTCAGCGTCCAGTCTGTGCCGGGGCCCCCAGAGCTGGAGGCAGCACTCCAGTTGGGGTCTGACAAGTTCAACTTAAGCCAGATGCAGCTATCACAATCACTCCTGGCTGCTTATGCAGAGATGAGGGAGGAGCACACCTCACCTGCCTGTACATTCCCTCCCTTCCCCTCAGCAGTTTCTCGGTGCTGTGGTGCAGAGGCAAGAGAAAAGATGGTTCCTGTGATTCCAGTAGTCCAGATGGCAGCTATTGATATACAGTATAATTTACAACCAGTCAGCACTGGTTTAGAAGAGAAAATGGTCCAAATGGACTGAAATAGGGCCAAACATCAGAACTTGTACGAGGATTAAGTATAAATGTTCTACATGCAGTTTCTTTCTTTCATCTACTCCTTATTTAAAGTATATTGCTAAATGGCAAATGTAAGGGTCAAAACATTGTGGTATTAACCCATGTAAACACATCCCTGAAGTCTTCATTTCCAAGAGAGTACACTGATGGAACTGTCTTATCACTAATAACTGCTGCTTGGTTGAAGATGAAGGGCAAGCAAATGATACCGTATTAGTAGAAAATGCTGTGTCAGGACCAACAGCACCAACTGGAAATCTCCCAAGGACTTTCCCAAAATTACTGATTTGCCAAAACCAAGGCTTCTCTTACAAGAGCATTCATAGAACTAGAACATATGTCTGTCCAAAATGTAAAACCACCCAACTTGCAGAAACATCCCCAGACAGCCTCACCATTGCAGCAGTCTCATGGAACATACATTTCAGCTCTCATATAAACGATCATTTGAACACAGTGAAGCATTTCTGCTGAGAAACTATTAGTTTACAGAGGAAATACCAAGAAGTTTCTTTGCTTCATTGTATTCACCTACTACCTGGTGCCTTCCACTGTGCTAGAATGGCTCACTTAGACAGAGAAAGGTGTCTTTCAGCTTGATTTCAGGCCACCTCCTTACAACCAAGTGGTGATACAAGCACTTACCTACTATGGTATAACTTTCTGCATAAAGTAAGACTAAGGATGCCTTTTGAGATGATTCATGCTAGTAAAATGAAAAAAAAAAAAAAAAAGAAATAAACCCCAAAACAGTAACAAAAGAAGAATCCTACCTACCCCAAGTCAAATAAACAAACAAACATGAAAAAAAGCCTGCCCATGATAGTCAGCTGAGACTCCTTGTAGCTGTCAGTCTTGGTCATATTTGAATTAGACAAAAACATCTAAAACCTAGTAATTAGTCATCAGATTGCAATCATTATCCCTAAGCACATTTTAAATGTAAATCAGATTCCTGAGTGAGAGAAATTTCACTTTTCTAAGGTCTAAGACCTAAAGTCTAAAGAAAATAAATGTCAGGCACTACATTCAGATTTTATTTGGTGAAATCTGGAGCTAAAATGCTTCTTATTAATATCTGTTAAGATTATTTTATCACATTCACTTTCTGTGGACAAATGTATTTCTAAGTTGCAAAATAAATCAACTCAGAAGATTTTGCATCCACAGGATAGTGGTCAATGGTTTAAAGTCCTGATATACACCAGCGACAAGTGGTGTCCATACTGGGACCTGTTCTATTTAACAACTTCATCGATGACACGGAGGAAGGGATCAAGTGCACTCTCAACAAATTTGCACATGACACCAAGCTGAGTGGTGTAGTCACACCTGAAGGATGGGATGCCATCCAAAGGGACCTGGACAAGCTTGTGAAGTGGGGCCATGGGAATCTCATGAGGTTTAACAAGACCAAGAGCAAGGTGCTGCAACTGGGACGGGGCAAACCCCGGTACCAACACTGTCTGGGGATAAGCAGATGGAGAGCAGCCCTGGGGAGGAGGGCTTGGGGGTGCTGGTGGACGAGAGGCTGGACATGACCCAGCCATGGGCACTCACGGCCCAGAAAGCCAAACGTGTCCTGGGCTGCATCCAAAGCAGCGTGGGCAGCAGGGCCAGGGAGGGGATTCTGCCCCTCTGCTCTGCTCTGGTGAGACCCCACCTGGAACACTGCATCCAGCTCTGGGGTCCCAGCACAGGAAGGACATGGACCTGTTGGAGTGGGTCCAGAGGAGACAATGAAGATGGTTAGAGGGATGGAGGACCTCCTCTATGAAAAAAGGCTGAGAGTATTTGGGTTGTTCAGCCTGGAAAAGAGAAAGCTTTGAAGTGACTTAAGTGCAGTTTTCCTCCTGAAGGGAGCCTACAAAAAGAGAGATACCTTTTAAAAGAGTGTGTAGTCACAGGACAAGGAGGGCTAGTTTCAAACTCTCAAGGAGAGTAGGTTTACAGTAGATATTAGGAAGAAATTCTTTGCTGTGAGGATGGTGAGGCACTGCAACAGGTTGCCCAGAAAAGTTGTGGATGCCCCATCCCTGGAAGTGTTCAAGGCCAGGCTGGATGAGACTGTGAAAAACCTAGTCTAGTGGAAGGTATCCCTGCCCATGGCAGGGATGCTGGACCTAGATGACCTTCAAGTCCCTTCCAATGCAAATCATTCTATGATTCTATGAGTTATTGTGTCATTTGGAAAGATGAGCAGTTGAACTAAGTATCAATAATTATAACTGTGTATTTTGAAAACTTAATGGTGTTATTTTACTTTAAGGTAGTTTGCAATAGAAATCAAGAAATAAATAGCTAAATAAAATTAAACAATTGGTGTCTACTACATGGTAAAATACAACAATTTATGTATGATATTCTGTGGTTTTCCCCTCTATCTCTGAATAGCCTGTGTGTTGTTCTCCTGAGATATGCAAATTATTTATTCCATCTGGTTTATTGCCATAAGGGACTGCTTGAGAATTTAGTTTATTAAAGCAGGGATGAATAAAAATACAGCAGCTTACTGGAAATATCATCTGCAAAAGTGTGAGTTTGTAACTATCTCCTTTTTTAGCATCTAGGCAGTCATTGCTTAAAAAAAAAAAAAAGAATAAAGAAGTGGCTTACTTCCAAATATTGCCAGTCTTTCAGGAAATTGTTTGAAGCACTCGACACAAACTCCTGATTTCAGGTCAGATAACAGGTTATGGAAATATTATCTCAGTGGTCCCTCAGATACTGAATGTCCTGCTTCATCAAAGAGCTAACGCTTTCCACTCTGACTTAGTCAACAACAATCTAGGTGTGCCCACATCCTCAGCTGATCCAATTTAGTTGAGGGCACTTTTAAAAGAAAATCCTAGGAACATGGAGGAAGCTCTGACAACCTGGGATAGCAAATAGAAACTGCAGCATGGGAAGTTCTGCACACTGCTGTGCACCCCGGCATCCTGCATCTGGGCTGTAGCAGCCAAGCCCAGGATCCATTCTGCAGGGGTTGTGGCCAGTATTAATGGCTTTTCAACTGCATCATTCCTTTCTCATTTAGTTAGCCAATTTTAAATCCTCCTTGTTAGACAGAATGGATTAAAAGCTAATGAATGAAAACAGAGCCAGGCAACTGGCTTCTAAGAATTTCCTATTCAATAAGCCTGGCGCTTTTTTTTTTTTTCCACTTTGTGACCAGAAAGAATAGCAATAGCCACATTTTTGCTTTCTTTTTTTTCAAAATAAAGTGTGTTTCAAAAAGCATGCTTGTAAAAATGTACTATTGGAGTGTATTGATACTTGAAGACTAGAACTCTGAAACAGATTAATTTTGTGGTCCATCTGCTCCTCCCAGAAGTCTTTTCTAGAGCTTCATTCTGCTGAAAACCTCATTTCAGCACAGAAGAAAGGAAATCCTTCAAAACATTTTCACAGGTAGTTGCTGCACTTCAGAATAACCTTTCACCTAAGAAATCTCTTGGAAAGTGATGTAGAAGTCAACATTCATATCCACTCAGTCTAGAGCAGGTATATAAACCAAGCCTCTGGCTTAGTTGTTTGAGTATGAGAAAGTCCCATAGTCTGGTCTAATTTCACACAAAATGGAGAAGAAAAAAGAAAACACAAAGGGAAGGAACAGCAGCGTGGAGTATTCAGGACCTTGCCTCAAAGGAGGGTGCTGGAATTCAAACTGAGTCTGCATTATCCCAGACATGCGGATCCTTCTCAGCCCAGCCGTTAGGAGTTAACGTCTTGGAGCATACTTCCTCTATGATGGAAGGAAAAAAGGCATGGGTTTGCAGACTGTGGCTATCAAAAATAATTCCCTAACTAGCTTTAAGGAGGATAGGAGCTTCCAAGGTCTTTCATCTCTTCTCTGTCTCCTTTTTGGCCATGAATAAAGTATTTCAACCTTCCTGTCTCTTTTCCTCCAGCTGTGAAATGATATCAGTAATCCCTCCTGGCTTCTGATGCCTGCAGTGAGAATTAGGTTTACCCATTCCAGCATATAGAGCTACCCAGGTTAACCAAACTAAGTTTCAGTTTTCTTTTTATAGCAGCAGTATTGAACATAGCCTCAGCAGAAGAGAATGCATCAGAAGCTGCATTTGTGTTACAGGCAGGAAGGTGAGAGGAGGAAAGGAACAGAGAAAACATTTTGTGTATCTCACTTTGAGCTCTGAAAGAAGCTTCTGCTGATACACATCATATGTTGTGATTTTTAATGTGACTGGCACTGCCTGCTAAGAAGGGGCAAACTGAGAACTGGCAAGCCTTCCTTCCCTCTTGCCAAATGGATACTCTTCCATTGAAGCACTATTTCTCAGTACTGACCATGAGTCACTTTTCAGCCCTGTGGTCAGTGTCAATGATATAAACAATGGATCACTAACATATGCTGTATCACACACAAGTAGAAGCACATTTTAGACAGCCATATGTTCCTACAAAAGCTAAGAAATATCTAGACCCATTTAGCAAAGCTGATTGGTTTAATTGCATTTAAAATTCTGTTGTGCGTGTTTATTCATTGAAGTTTGTTCTTGGTGGTAGACTTGATACCACTCAAAAGAAAAATAAAGAAAAAGGTTCCTGTATAAAGTGCCAGTAGCAAGTGCATCTCTGGGATTTCTCAGAAATCCTACAGAAGGATTTTTCAGATAATCAGACAACAATTAACAAGTTCCTAGAGCAAACCATCATAGCTTTCTACCTCTCCTTCCCCTTCATAGATACAGTGATCTTGCTGGACAGCAGACTTATTAAATAATTCATAGAATAAAATAAAATCTTTTGCAGCAGGCTGTCACCTCAGAAGAGAAGAGAATTAACTCTGTTCTCACTTTATATCAGTCTTTTTATTTTCTTCCCCACAGTAATAGTGCTACCAGTTGCACCTTTTCATCATACCTCCTTTTCCCCTTCATACTGCCTCTTCAGTGATGAATATTTCATGGGTTTTTTTTCTAGGGGCAGAAGGGCATGCATTTCAAAAGCAGACAGCAAACTAAGATGCAGAAAGTTTATCAGCTCCATTTCACATAGGATGTGACTAATGACAATTCATTCTTTTTAATTGTTTGCTTGTGTTGTCTTCCTCAAGACTTGCAGCACATTGCATTTTTAATGCATTACCATCAGCCTCACACATTCACACAGAAATATATATTTCACTTTTCAAGAGAGAGACTGTTTATTACTTATTTGAATCATATCCAATTTATATGTGCTTTACTATAAACATGTGGGTCAGGGAACAGAAGCCTTTGGATCTTCAGTAGTACTCCGAACGCCTCACCACCATTCTCCTGTACACCACTTGCATGCACATCACTGTTTCTGATTATAAACATACAGGTCCCATTCCACAAAGCAGCAGGACCTTTCTGTCTATTTTGAATAGAAGTGTAAGGACAAATTCCTCATCCTAAACAATGTCTTTCCAGAGCAGCACTGCACATTAACATTGATATGCCTCAACATGATCAGATTGCTGAAGTAACATAATTCCTACTGGGCTTCTTGGGACACACTCTATCACTTACAGCATCTTACTTGAAAAGTCAAAGCCACCACACAACATCTATATCCACTGTTCTGCAAGGAACGTCTTCCTTGCAAAGAGGTTTTCATTCAACTTTCCTGAGTCAGATGTTCACATATTAGTCTGCCCACCTAGGAAGAATCAATACTAAGTTTTTCATGCTGACCTAGTTATGGAATCACAAAATCTAAGCTGATTGTTTGATGTCAGGAGTCTGAAGGAATTCAAAATCTCTCAACCCCTGCATCAGCATCTTCCACAACTGAATGGACAGCTAGGTTTATATAATCTGCTGCAGCTAAGAAATGCAGTTCACTCGAAGTTCCGACAATACAGTCTTTTGCTGCCAAAGCATCAGAGTTTAAAAGTTTACAAAGTAAGAGAGTTTGAAAAAAATGGATTTGCAAAAACAAGTTTCTCTTGCTGTTTTTTTTCCTAAATGGTACACTAGGCATTCACAATCAACCTGCAATGAGCAGTTAAGTGCAGCCATGAATGTTCCAGTCCTGCTGCTGCAGCAAGAATGGTGCATGGTACCTTCTGTGCATTGAAGTCTAGCCCTTGAATATTGGGGCAGATGCGCATTGTAATGCTGCAGATCTTGACAACTGTGATGGAGGTCAATTTTGAAGTAAAAAAAAATTGTGATGTGTGAAAAAATATTTCTCAATGAAAAATACAAATTCATGGCAAGCGTAGAAACTGTGTGATAAATGCAAACAGAAATGCTAGAAACCTTCAGCTTCTATTGAAACCTGTTCTCCCTGGTCCTCCCTAATTGTTTTCAAGTATTTCATAAGTGACTTGATTACTTATCTTTTAATAATTCTGTTAACTACATTACAGCATAGCAAAATTATCAAGTAGGTTAAATCAAAGGTAATACCCTAAAAGTTGGTATATGCATTTTTTCATGGCACCGGAGATTTCTAACTATGTTTCATTGCCCATTGTTGAAGAAAAACAAGTACTGATCATATTTTAAGATGCAAAAAACTCACACATTTTCTGTGCAAATACAATGATCATTAACATTTGAACTTCATATTGATGGAAATTGAAGTTAACTCCATATTTTTGTTACAAATTACCATTTTAAGCTAGAGACTTCACAGCAGTGTAAGAAAATACCATAAAGCAAACCAGCTGTACGATAAACAGTGTTAAATAGTCTAGTATATCTCAAGTGGAGTTGTGAGGAAAAACAGAAAAAGAACATACTTTGAAAAATTCTGTTACTATTTCCCAGTTTAGTTATAATAAGCTTAAAATGCCATTAGACACAGGCAAAAAAGGAACTGAAACAGCTCTGAGATGTGCCTAATTCCACTAATGTACCCCCAGGAGGCAGTTAGCAATCAGCTCCAGTGAGCTGAAGCATTTGTACCCCTCTCAAGTGCGGCACAACCACTGTCCCACTGCGACCTGGTTCCAGTCCACAACACACCTGGGCTTCTTATTAGGAAGAGGATTTTTTACTTCCTCTGACAGGTGAGTAAATTCAGAGTTCCTCCACCAGGACATCCTGAGAGAAGATTGAAGTTCTGTCCCTTGCAATCATTTCTTTATTAATTATAAGTGATGCCAATATGATTCTCTAATTTATACACATTTGTGTAAACGTAATACCTTTGTTTTTTGAGCAGCTGCTCCTAATAAAAAGGTATAAGGTAAAGGGAACAAGTGGGCTGGATTAGCACAGTTTCCAGTGAAACCCTTACACATTAAGAATTTTAAACCTTGAAAGCTTTTTAATTTTCACAGATTGTCTCTGAGCCTATCTAAACCACCAAAAATGTAGGAAAAACATTTTCAATAAAATGTTTGCCATCAGCTGAAAGCCTACAGCACATTTTCCTCTCTCTAACAACTTACTACTAGATAATGAACTAAAAAAAAGTTTCAGATTTGTTCCACATATAGCAGTTTGCTTTTTATCTGAGTTCAGAGCTACCTGAGAGCCATCCATTGCTATCGAAAGTACAGTCATAAAGGTAACAGTTCCTGAAAGCCAAACTTGTTTGCTTTGTTTGTTTTATCAGCAGAAAACAGTCCTACAGTACTCGTGTTTGCAACTACGGACGCATCTGAAGTACTTTACTTTATATTCTTCAGGTACTCTCCACTACTCCACTCTTCATGCATATGTAAAATTCATGAGCTCAGTATATGAAAGAGAATGTATGAAAACATAATTTCCATTTAGTACAATTTTATGTGCAGATCTCCACATTGCAACTCCAGCAACTGAGCAGTGAGCTATCAGCCAAAACCAGAAAAGTTCAAAGAAATACAAAGGGAAAATCAGAAGCCTCATGTCCCTGTCATGTCATCTTTGTTTTACAGCAGTGTAATTAAAGGCATTCAATTCCAATTTTGCTATTAGATAAACAGTTCTCTTCCTTTTTCCTGGATTGTTAAAAATATGAAGAAGTCCAAGTTAATAGTATTTAGAAATGCTTTCCCCTTTGAAACAAGCTCATCATAGTCAGAGTGTTGGCTGAGGTGCTACATGATGGGTAAGACTCTCTGTGTGTCCCTGATAAGCAGGGATAGTAATCAGGAGAGCAGTTGGTGTCTGCCTAATCTTAGCCTCTTTCAGACCAATTTCTGCAAGTTACAATTCCCTTCTGTCAGCAAATAAACGACCAGAAAGATTCAGAATTCACATCTCATTTAGAAAAATGTCTCTGTTGTGTAAAATTAACTGTGGTTAAGCAAAAACATCAGGAAAATAGGTATTTGCTGAGAAAGTAACTTATTTCCAACAGAACCACAAAACACTATAGCAAAAGCCCTAGAAGACAGATGAAAATCCATTTAAACTGGAAAATAAACCTATATGTAGAAAAACTCTTATTAGCAGACCAGCAGAAAAAAATAGCAACATTTATGCGCTGTGCAGAACAACAGATTTTGAATACATGGTATATAAATGCCCATAATGGGGCTTAAGGCTTGTCAAGTGTGGCTGCTACACTATCGTCTATGAAGGCACCTTACTGAGCATCAGCACAGTTTGCACATGTCCAGCACTTATTGTCGCAAGTGGTGGTTTTATAACCCTTGAGAACGCGGATTTACAAATTTAGGTCCTGTGAAGACAGGCAGGTGAGACAGTATATTAACTATGACAGATGTAACTATTCCTACTGTTTTGTTAACGTAACAGAATACACGCTCCGTTACCTTACTGAAACAAAGCAGTCCACAGGCTGCTCTGGGCACTCTCGAACTGTGAAAAACAGCAAGATTCAGGCATCTGCATCGCCAGCCAATACTGATAAACAGGACAAGGAGGAAGGGCAAACCTCATCACAAGTATAAAGTAACACTTGTATTGAGAGGGCACATGCATTTTGAGGTATACGACTCTTTGTACTAATAACTACAACCATTCCTTAAGATTTTGAGCAAACAAATCTTGAATTCAGCCAACCTGGAAAACGCTGTCCTAAAAATCTATCCACGCAATCTTTTTGTCCTGGCTTACACATCAACTAGCCAGATTCCAATTTAAGCAGTTGGGGAAAGAAATGTGATTGTCTGGTATCCTTTGAGAACTAAAAATCTTGAGGCAGACTTCTGGTCCTTTTCCTTCAGCTGAATCATTTCTTAGCCTAAGCTGTGTCACTGACTTGACAGGTACAATAAATAAGGTAATATTGAATATAAAACCATTCTCTAATATATTTTAGGATGCACATTCAGAAAAAAACCAAAAAAACAATATAATGTTGGGAAGTTAACAGTTTCTAAAAAGCAAATATTAAAATCCAGAAATCTGAGAAGCAAGATGAACAAAATTTAGAGCTTATGTAAAGTGTTGTAGTAGTAGATTAGATGCTGGTTAACTCAGGCATAGGAACACAACGGTCATGGCATATTACATGGACTGCAAATTCTTTCACCTTCCCCTTTTTCCTCTCAGAACAGGTTGGTAATTTAAACCAGTCTTAACTGCATAGCACTGCATCTAGATGGAAAATGGGAAGAAGAAATTAGGGTATATTTGTGAAGTGGGTGGACCCTGGCTGGATGTCCAGCACCCACCAAAGTTGCTCTATCACTTTCCTCCAGAAGTGGACAGAGGAGAGAAAACAGGGTCCATGAACTAAGATAAGGACAGAGATCACTCACCAAATACCATCGCGGGCAAAACTGACTCAGCTTGGGATATTAATTGAATTAATTACTAACAAAATCAGAGTAGGATAGTGAGAATTAAAATAAATCTTAAAAACACCTTTCCCCCACCCCTACCTCCTTCCTGGGCTCTACCTCCTCCCCCACCAGTGGCACAGAGAGAATGGGAATGGGGGTTATGGCCAGTTCTTCACACATTGTTCCTGATGCTGCTCAGGGAGAAGAGTCCCTGCTCCAGTGTGGGGTGCCTCCCATGGGAGATTGTTGTCTATAAACTTTTCCAGTGTGAGTCCATCCCATGGGCAGCAGTTCTCCACAAACTGCTCCAAAGTGGATCGCTCTTCCACAGGGTCTTTCAGGCCCAGCCTGCTCCAGTGTGGGTCACAAGTCCTGCCAGGAGATCTGTTCCAGCCTGGGCTCCTCTGTCCACAGATCTTCAGGTCCCTGCCAGGAGCCTCTTCCAGCGCAGGCCTCCCAGGGGGCCACAGCCTCCTCTCAGGCATCCTTCTGCTCCAGCCTGGGGCTCCTCCACAGGCTGCAGGTGGATCTCTGCATCCCCATGGACCTCCATGGGCTGCAGGGGCACAGCTCCCTCACCATGGGCTGCACCAGGGGCTGCAGAGGAATCTCAGCTCTGGTGTCTGGAGCAGCTCCTGCCTCTCCTTCTGCACTGACCTTGGTGTCTGCAGGGCTGTTCCGCTCACATATTCTCAATTCAGTCTTCTCTGTCCACAATTACATCTGTGCAATAACTTTTCTTTTCCTTAAATATGTTATCCCACAAGTACTGCCACCATTTTTGACTGCCTCAGCCTTGTTCAGCAGGACGTCTGTCCTGGAGCTGGCTTGCACTGGCCATGCCAGATATGGAGGAAGTTTCTCACAGCTTCTCACAGAAGCCACCTCTTTAGCACCTGCTACCAAAATCTGGCCACACAAACCCAATACAGGTAATACAAATGAAAACTAGATGTCCTGCCCCTGCTCCTTGCTGCTTCAAAGAGAAAATGAGCTGGTAAATAAACCATATACATCAAAAATCAGTACCCAAAGTACAGGTAACCCAGTGTGAAGACCAAAACTGACAAGCTTAAACCTAAGACCTGCGTCTAAGACTTAGATTATTCTGGATGCTCAGTGAAGGACTCTGGAGCAAGAGTCTGTTCTCCATGCATCAATATATTAAAATATATTTTCAAAACATCAATATGTTCATATCAAATTAGCACAATTTTGCAAAGATGTTTTCACCTTAGGCAAATTGCATTCATTACTGCTAGTGACTCAGGTGTCCTATAAATAGAGACCTTATTTTGCTAGTAAAATCTAGCACATTGATAGTTCGAGTAAATATTTGCATGTGTCTACAGAGCATGTTCTGTCCATTCTCCCTCAGTTAGATAACTGTATGAATGCTGGGTACTGCAAGTGGTTCAGGTATACAACTGCATGGATGTCCTTGCCATGGACAGAAACAGAGAGGACTGGAGACAGCATTTACTCAGGTAGAAAAAGTGCTGAAGGAATAAGTTTTTCACAGGAATCTTATCTTCACTCTCAAATTTGAGCTGTGGCTTAGGAAAATTTATTCAGTTAGAGATTCTTCATGCTGAAGAGTCTTCCTCAACCTTAATAACTTGCCTAGAGGAAGATCTGGGCCTCCATAATCGTTTACTGCACCAAACCTCTCCAGTGACAGATAACTTTTGACTTTCTGTTCCAGACAGATACACATTTCAAACATGAAATAGGGAAGAATGCCAAAACAGAAAAGTGGCCCATGCTAAAATACCCTTGAAGACAAAGGTAAGCCTGTGAATGTATTGCCACAGCAGAGGCTTTTCTGCATAAAAGGCACATGTATTTCTTTTTAGGATGAATTACAAGGTATGCCAAGACCATTTATAGAATACCGTGATCTAGTGATCTCAGATTTCCTCCACGGGTTAGGTCTGTTAGTCATTTTAACTCATTAAATGCTAAGCAACCATAAAATTACTTTAGTGGATGAACTGTTCAAGAGCTGTGATTATTGCTCCATTGACAGCTTTCCAACAGATCCACCGTTCTTGTGCTAAGTAGTGTTCTCTCCAGGCCAATATCTTCTCTCTCAGTCTTTTTTGAAAACAGAAGCTTTTTCATTAGAAGCTTGATCCTGCTCCATCATAGCAACATGCCATGTTGCTCCTGGTGGGAATTTGTGTAATTTTTTGAAGTTCTGATTGAGCTGCAAAAAAGTTTCTCCTTTGGTATGCAACAAAACATGCATGGCAGGTGACAAATCCACATTTCTCAGGGTATACAAAAAACCTTCCCCAAATACAAAAATTGTCTGTTATGAATAAAAAATGACGGTTAGATTTGTACTGTCACTTCCAAATCTCTCTACACTAAAGTGAAAAGTAGCTGTTTATGCCCATTTAGGAACAGTCTCATCCTGTCTACATGTAGAAAGTGATCAGCCAAGATAAAACTAGTAATAAATAATTGGCTTAAAATATTTGTGTAAAAGATGTTACAAAATTAAAGAAAGAGAAACATTCATTCAAAAGCAAGTTCTTGCAGAACTGCACACAAGAATACACAGAAAGTGTTCTGCAGCTTCACAGGCTTAATAATATCTGCCATTCGTAAAGGATAGCTATTTTATATTATGACCACCAAAGACCTGCTAACAGCAAAATATGCAGGTTGAATTGTTAGTGTGTTAATTTCAATGACCTTCGTCCACATGAGACTTTTGTGATACCAAGAAAAATGTTCATTCTTACAGGATGGGTAGAAAATTTGACAGGAGGACAGGATATAAAGAAATTTTTTTTTTTCTTTTTTTTTTTTCTTTTTCCCAGAAAGACATTTAACTGAGCAGGAGGTTAGAGAACAGTAATTAATTGCTTAATTGTTTTGAAAAGACAAGCACTAAAAAGTATGACCTTTCATTGACACACTGCTGCAGTGGTACATGAATTATTGCTGAATTGCAATGGGTCTCCTGTGGGAACACAGGACATTCTCATTAATACCAGACAAGTTTACCATGCTCATGACTTTTATAACAAATGCCTAATGCTAAATTAAAGGGCTATTTGGCTCTTGGTCTGGTATGTCCAGAAATCTTAATAGAATTTTTCTCTGTGAAATATTTCTTGCATTTAAAAATTAGTAATTCTCACGGTCCAAGGAGCTGGCAGAATTTAATTAAAGAAACATACTGAAAAAGACAAAATTGAGAACTTAGACAGATTGGAAGAGGTTTTTTATCTGTCAGTTATTTTTCTTCTAAGTTTTCACAACAGCTTTTGCAAAGTTCAGTTCTTCAGTCCAGGAAAGTCAAGGAACAAGCCTTGAACACTTGAATAAAAAAATCCTGATGGAGATCACACTGCATTAATTCAATCTGAAGGCAATGGTGCTGAGAAGTAAAACATGACAATGTGAGATGAAAAGAGATGATGTGACAAAGAAGGTGTGTCCATTCCTGCAGTTGACTCATTTGGGGTTTGATTCTGGTTTTATCCTTCAAAATTTACTCTGCTCTTTCTGCTCTAAATCAGACACATCAGACTTGCCAGACTGTCAGAATAAAGAGGTTGCTCTGTCAAGGTGCTGGGAAAACAAGGCGTCTACATATAATGCAGATCCTCCTTGAGGAAAACCTTCTCAAAAAGAAGAAGTCTGGGAAAACCTTGACATGAATGTAGAAATATTTTAATTGCTCACAGTTTTTTAAGCTTGTGAAAGGTCCTGAAAGTATGACACAATTCTCCAGCGTCCTCTCCTGTTCATGTGCTGTCTGCAAACACGAGGCCTAATGTTTCCATCCTAATGTAGCAATAAGGATAATCTCTCCCTTTAGAGAATACTCATCCACTTGGAAGAAGAGATTTTGGGGTGTACTGTTAAAGCACAGAGGACACAGTACTCACCTCTAAATACGATATCAATTATGTCATGTGGTGTTTCCAAATGTCATCCACAAGGGGGCAGGCAGTCTTCACAAGGGCCAAAACCTGTAAAATCTGTAGTCCCAAGTCTGTAACTCCCTTCATGGCATTTATTCAGGGACTTGTTTCACAAACAGATGTTCAGCAGGATAAGCTTGGATGGGCTGCTCTAGAGAGCTAGCTAAAAGGAAGAAAAAAATCACAAGAGTAACCATAGCATCTTCTGAACTCCTCAAACAATTGCACGGTCTAAGTTTGTGTATCTCATACCTTACAAATCTCTTCAGAGGACATCTGTTCCACCTGTATTTTTATTTTGCAAATCTTTCAAGTGCTTTCCTTACAGCATGAATTTTATTTTTTCCTCAGCCAGCAGTGCCTCACTGCAAAGCCATGTCAAAGTGGACAACTCTGCAGATAGCAGATCATCTCCACAGAGACACTGAAGTGTTCTTACTACTTGTTTTGAAAACCTCCTTTTGAAGCATACACTGTTTTTCTCTTTGGTAAACACTTGCTTTTCTTCCCCAAGGCATAGCACAGAAGCCAGAATGAGTAGCCCATCTAAACAGTTTTCAAGTTAATTAATTTTACATGAATGAATTATTAATGAACGATTACGTGTCTTGACACAGTAATGAAGAAGTGTTTGGGCTGAGAGTCCAACCTATCATAACCTGCAGGAGAACAGCAGAAGGTAACCCATGATCTCTGTGAGCAGCTAAGCCCTCGAGTGGGTTTCTTCATACTGCAGAGCAGCTATGGCACAATAGGAGGTTGGCAGAGGTGCCCGTGACAGAGTAACAAGGTTCCACAGCAATGAGGCTGCCAGCCCACGTTCTTCCAGATAGATGACCTTTCTCTCTTCTGCAAAATATTCACAGATTCTCTATTTCTGTAAGCAAAGAACCAATTCTTAAATTACATCTTAAGGCTCTAATTTAGAAGTTACATAACCTGAATCCCACTTCAACTGTGAATCAACTAACATCTTCCTGAATGTGCCACGTGTATGTAAATGGCCCACAGGTATAAGGGCAGATTACTTCTAATTCTCTCCAGAATGAAAGAAACTGGCCCTTATCCATGCCTGTTGCCACACGTGGTCTAATTTTCTTCTAGATAAATGTCTACTAAAAAGCAAAAAGGCATTTTTCAGTAGATGTCAGTTTAACACCCTGCCTTCCTTTTGTTTCCAGAGAAGAGAAATTTAGCTCCATTGGTTTTTGCACAAATCCTTTCCGTGACTCAGAGATCTCCACCAGTCATTGACATGTCAATAGACCAGAGCTGCTGTTGACACTGACATCAATAATTTCTTGGGTACAATCAACATAATGCATCAAGGTTATATAAGTTGGTGTCCAAACTTTAATCCTTGAGGGTCCAAAAGTTCATAACTTAACCAGAAAGTCTGTCACACAAATATTTGCCCATCACTTCAGTTCAGTCTCAAGTAATACCTAGCTACTTCTGGCATTACTTCCAGCTCATTTATATTCCCTTGTTCTTCGGCTGCTACTTCTCTTATTTTCCTTAATTTTTTTTTCCAGAGTGGCTACTGCAAACCCAAGCAGATCTGCCTCCACTGCCATAAGAAGCCCTTCTTGTTTCTAGTGCAAAATCTCAGGAAACTACATAAATTTTTTATTATTATTTCCATTCTTGTGTTAAAAATGTAGCATAACAGTAACCTTCAGTGACAAGGAGAAATGTCTTTTTGTAGAAGAAAATTTTGGAGTGGATGATCAAAAATACTCATTTAAGTTTTATTTCAGTTTTCTAAATATAGGAGTGCAACTTCTTTCAAGATGTCCTCAACATATTAAAAAAATAATTTATGAGTCATTAAAAGACATAGATATAGGTGATATAGATATATATAGATATGAAATACATTCTCAGAACTTAGCGGGTGAAACTGGAAAAATTCCGCAATGGGAAAAGAAAACATGGGAGAGCAGAATCTGTCTAGTCAGAGTCTTCTTAAATTGGGAGAGCCAGCCTGACCCTAGAAAAGAACAACACAGCTAGAGAAATGGTGGCATGGAACTTCTCCCAAGTCCATTCAGAGTTTTGGCAACATGAGTAATGAGGACTCTGAGCAGCAGTCATCCCCTGGCTTGTGCTGTTCTGCCTTGAGCAACAATTTATTAGAGTCACCAGCAAGGAACATACACATGTTTTATCCATTTTCTTTCAGCTTTATGTGCCATATGTTCCCCAAATAATTAAATTGTTACAGTTAAACTAAGGGATTTAGACATAGTACTAGCTATCTGTACACAGACATCTCAGCACCGGCTTTGAGGATGATTAGGCCATGAAATCCCTCTCTCAGGGAGGACACATTGTGAGATTGGACCTTGCTTTGTGTTTTAGGAAATCCATTACTGGAAATACTGACTGGATTTAGACTAAGGATTAAGCTAGGTTACAAAGAGGAGAGATAGCACTCCCCAGACAACGATGTCTGCAGCTACTGATTTATGAAAAAGGTTTCACTAAAGTGAAACCATCTCCCTTTTAACCATGTAGAAGCAGCCATTATGGTTACAGCTCTTACCTTACATTTCATGAATATGGCTACCCACAGATTTCTCTAGTGTTAATAACCCAGATCAAGAATTGCTGGCTTCTGCTGACCAAACACCAGCATGTTGCAGGTGGTCATGGCTGTGCAATGGCCTCTTGTCCTGCTTACCTGGTGATCTCACTTTGACCTAATGGCACTGCTTTGAGCACATATCAGGCCTTTGCGTGGCCTGGGTTGGTCAAGATCTGAGCAAAATCTGAGTTGAGTGAACATACGTCTAACCTGGTATTACTGTTTACATGTTTCTCAGATTCAGCCAAAATGTGCTTCACAACAGTCAGCATAGCAGTGCATTTTACATACCTAGTGCACAGTGCCAAAACATTTGGCATCAGCTTTATCATAGCAGCACCACCATATATACTTACATAGCACGGTCATTTATTGAAATATAGAAGCATTATCATTTCCCAAATTTACTTTCTTACAGACATTCGAAGTAAAGGTACAGTTTTTTACTGACTGACTGCTTGCTTAATCTTGCTTAATCTTTCCATTTCAAGTGTTTATCCAGAGACACCCATTTGTTACCTCACCTTTAAACCACCTCTCAGCTCTCATGCTAGTCTGCTTCTGCTTCTCCACCAACAAACACTTCTTCACACACTATAAATGCTCTGCAGTAGATGTCACTTTGAGATTGATACTCTTTTGCCATGGCTAGGAGACACCTAGAAAAGCTTCAAGCATTTCCAGAAATAATATGAGCCTCATTCTCTGCAATCGCAAATGTTTCTTTATAATTGTGTCACAAGCAAAATCTTCCTCCTGCGGTTTAAGGTAAATTTATTGTTAATTTTTTTATTAATATATGCAGTTTTAGTTTACTTATCATTATATATAGCAGTCAGTTTTATAAAGAATCTCCCTTTCAATCAGCATCAAAATCTAAATTTCCTACTAAAGCAATTCAGAGTGAATTTTTGATCTGTCCCAATAAATAACTAAGATGCAGCCCTTCAAACTTGAATGTTAGTCAAAATGCCAGGGAATGAGGAGGTTTCTGCAAAAGAGACTTCTGAGTCTTTGCTTTTTTCCTCTCCAAATAAACTCAGAAAATCTCCAGATATAAGAGTTGTTGGAGCAAGGCAGAACTGAGAAGGATCTCCTAAATAATACTAAGTCTATCAAGCTTGAATGTTGCATCACTTCTGCTGTAGAGCTATGGATATGTCTTTAAAAGGACTAAACAGGCATTAAAAAGTGGCTTTTGCTTAGTAACTAGAGAAAGCTCAGGGGCACTCCCAACATTTCATATAGCCCTGAAAGCAGTGAACTAGAAATCTAAATCTCAAAACAATTCTTCAATTAACGGGACATGCAAGAGATGGAGAAGAATTTAGTTATTAAGGCTGGATACATGACAGCATCCAATTTATCATCCTAGGCATGAAGACTGAACCAACCCCAGCTGGTCAGAGCATGGTGCTAATAATGTCAAGGTTGTGAGTTTGATCACTGTATGGGTCATACACTTAAGAGTCAGAGTCAATGATCCATGTGGGTCACTGCCAACACAGAATATTCCATGATTCTCCGACTTACTGACACTGTGTAGAGCAAGCTGGAGCTCAGGTCTGGCCCAAGCACCAAAGGAGACAAAGACTAATGGTGAGAAGAAAAATGAAACTGAGACTGCTTCAAAACCTTTACATTCTTCAAAACCCCCTAACTCACATATCGGGCTCAGTAACTAATATACTGTTTGTCTGATTGCTGTCTCTGTGGTAAAGCATTCCCTGCAGGAACTATAGGACGGAAGAGTTCTGTCCCAGGACAGGAGTCATGGAAAGCTGCCTGTAGGTCACTGGACATAGAAGTGCTTTAGAGGAGGAAAAAAGAGAACAAACAAGCTGGTTTGAATTCTGAATCCTCTCTTGGTGCATAGAGATGGCTGGCAGGCCTCTTGGCAAAGCCAGTTTTGAGGACTGTTCAGCTCTTAGAAGCCGCCCATGGTTTAAGATGGCATCCGATGGTCTATGCTGTGCTGTGAGCAAATACAGAACAATTTCTAAGCAGCATCATGAGAGCTCAGTTTTTTTCAGCTTCCCCTAAATGTCAGCTAAAATATCAATATCTGTCTTAGTACTTTGCTTTACACTTCTGATTCCAGAAACAAAAACTTTTGTGATACTGTATTGGGTCTGACTGAGGTAAAGTCCACAGCCCTTATAGTGCTGTGCTTTGCATGGGTACCTGGACAGGTGTTGATAACAGAGCAGTGTTTTGGCTACTGCCGAGCAGGACTGTCCCTCTGACATTCCTTCCCCCACCAAAAGGGATAGGAGTGGGCAAGGTCCTGGAATGGCAACACAACCAGGCCAGCTGACCCAAATTAGCCAAAGGGATATTCCACACCATATAACATCAGGTCAGATATATAAGCTAAGGGAGAGAGGAGGAAGGAGGCTGCATTCTTGAGTTTTCAATGTTTGCCTGCCGGAAGAACCGTCACGCATGCGGAAGCCCTGCTTCCCAGGAAGTGTCCAAACACTGCTGCTGATGGGAAGTAGAGACTGACTTTTTTGTCCTCTTTAGCCCATGTGCACACAGATCTCTGCTTATTTCTTTCTTTTTAGGGTGGAATGTGGCCACTACCATGGCCTGGCTTTTGGTAGCA